>BSAI01001921.1:0-11473 GCA_036245035.1 Adrianichthys oophorus | reverse complement strand
CGTGAGTTGTAGTCTTGAGTGTGAGTTGTAGTCGCGAGTTGTAGTTGTGAGGGTGAGTTGTAGTCGTGAGTTTGAGTTGTAGTCGTTAGTGTGAGTTGTAGTCGTGAGTTTTAGTCGTGAGTGTGAGTTGTAGTCATGAGTGTGAGTTGTAGTCGTGAGTGTGAGTTGTAGTCGTGAGTTGTAGTTGTGAGTTGTAGTCGTGAGTTTGAGTTGAAGTCGTGAGTGTGAGTTGTAGTTGTGAGTTTTAGTCGTGAGTTGTAGTCGTGAGTGTGAGTTGTAGTCGTGAGTTGTAGTCGCGAGTTTGAGTTGTAGTCTTGAGTGTGAGTTGTAGTCGTGAGTTGTAATCGTGAGTTGTAGTTGTGAGGGTGAGTTGCAGTCTTGAGTTTGAGTTGTAGTCGTGAGTTGTAGTCGTGAGTGTGAGTTGTAGTCACGAATGTGAGTTGTTCTGAAATGTTTTGTGTTGAAATATTTCACCAGAAGCTTTTGCATGGAGCTTCAAAGTAATCTGATTACTTTTTGAGTATCAATAATAGATTTGTTAGTAACATTGTGTTTCTGAATTTAAGTTTTTTTTCACGAGATGGTCTTTTACAACCACTCCTGACACCACACAAAATTAAGAGGCCGTAATTATGTTTCATTTTTTTGTTTGCATGTTCATGTTTTTATAAAGGCAATATTTCGTTCTTCCACTGACTCCCAGATCTATCACAGCTTATGTTCACAGCTGTTGTATCCCATCCTTAAGTCCAGGGACACCTCTGCTGATGGCTGGCGCCTGGGGACAGTACCTGAGCAATCACAGCCATCCACTGAGACGTACTTTGAAGCTAGACTGACCCAGCCAAGCTGCAGCGCTTTGGTTAGATCCATAAAGTCATGGAGAAACAAAAGAGGAGTCCCGGGAACAATGAGATGTTCAAACTCCGTAGCATGTGATCTCGACGGGCAAATTACGAGACGACAGCTGAGCTGAGCGTCCAATCAACGCTCTGTGTGGGCTGTCAGTGCTTCACAGATACACACTAAAACCCAGTCTTAGCCAACAGTGTGTATGTGTGGTGTTGCTAGGCAACATTACCCATAGGTGAAGGCATCACCCCCCCCCCACACACACACACCTGTGTGAAAGCACTCAAAATGAAATAATCAGGGTTTTCTCTTGAAACTCTCCTACACAGAACTACAGAGGGAATAAATGTGTGCGCACATGCGTGTGCATGTGCATGAGTGTGGGCAGCAGCTCCTCTTCCTCGCTTCCTCCTCTTATGTAATGTATGCAGGATGCCTTCAGTGGAACATCAGGGAGAGCTTGCAGCTGGGACTGCAGTAGAAGCTCTGGATGGATGCTTGTCTCATTGGCCAGGATTTCAGTTGCTTTGTTTTCTCTGCCGTAAGTTACCTGATCAAGAGTATTCTGGAGCGCGTGCAGATCTGTGCTCGACATGAGGAAAATGTAAACTGGAAGAAAATCTATGGTTATGCTATGATCAGTAAGATCCATCTGAACGTTAACATACCCACTGTAGTAACTGTATATGTGTTTAAACCAAAGCAGAGAATTCACACAGAAACTCAGGAGAAGGACGGAGACACAAAAACAGAACAGCAGACGCAACTGTTCTTTCTGATTTGGGGGCAGGCATAGTTTCAATGGGGGGGTTGGGCAGATGGCAGCTGGTGGCTACGAAAGAGTGATGAAGACTACTTCCTGCTTTCTGGTTAGTCAAGGATTTGGATGGATACTAAAGGTAAAGTAGGATGGATGCCGTCTAACCACAGAAGACCATCCTAGATTGGTGATGTCCATCACATCATTGCCTAAAGCCACCTACAGACAGAGGTTGAAGGACAAGCAGCTAATGTCTTCGTCACAACTGCCCTTATGGGTGGACACAACATGTATTCATTTTTTCAACCCACCTGTGGACTGCGCTTGGAGCCTGTTAGTCCTGTTCAAGTGAAAGGTGCGTGCTCCTTTTGTGCCTCTAGCGCGCTTGTTAGAAATGAGACAATTGGAGAGTATCTGTGTGAGTGTCCTATGGGCATCTTACAGACACATACGTATCGCCTGCACACTCCGTACGTGCTGTGTTGGTAATGGTAAATGAGGAGACATCGTACGACAGCATCAGCCGTTAGTCATAAGTGCGTGTAACTTACATTATTCATACAAATCCTTCCACATGCACAACAATGGTACGTTCAACCTTCATGACATCCCTTAAGGCAGGCGCACGAGCCACAGAAGAGCTGCAAGACACACCCGCGCTCCTCTTAAGGTGCGCCCCTCTTCTCTCCAATGGGACAGACAACCCAAAAACCCACAGCAGCTGTACAGGTCAACCCCCGTACAGGTACAGGTGACGAAAGACAAACAGGTCTCTTTTTGGTCTTCTTTTTGCTTCTGGAGCATCCGATGGTTGGGGTCCCTCCTCCTATTTCGCTGTGACTGCAGCAGAACTGGGGTACTTGAACCTTTCCTGAAAGTGCACACTCAGCAGTTGTGTTATAAAAGACTGTCTCTGTTAATTTGCCCTCATCAGTGATGGTTTTTAAAGATGTGTTGAGCACAGGCTTCTCTGTCTTTCAGTTCGTCTTCATGACAGCATCTCAGAGGAGGCCCATCATTATCTGATCTTTGACCTGTGAGTTTTTTGTTTTCTGATTCTTTGATGTGTGAGCTCTGTGCAGTCATGTTTATTTCCTTAGATCTTCTTCTGTCTCTGTAACTTCACATGTAAATATGTCTCCTCGGACTTCTTCATCTTGTAAGCTTGGCCCTTGTTCCTCAATCTGTTGTAAATTGCTTCAAGCCCAGTTTACCTTTTGCAATCAGAAGTTATATTTAAATGAAATGTTGGTTGACTGAAAGTTTTCAACTAGGGGTGTGTGTAGATGTGACCTGTGTGTGTCTCAGGGTCACAGGTGGAGAACTGTTTGAAGACATCGTCGCCAGGGAATACTACAGTGAAGCTGACGCCAGGTATGGTCATGTCATGTTCATCAGCACACTTCATTTTCTTTCACCCTGTCCAGTGACAGCAGCATTGCATGACCTCTGTCCTTTACCTCTGCAGCCACTGCATCCAACAGATTTTGGAGGCGGTGCTTCACTGTCATCAGATGGGCGTGGTTCACCGAGACTTGAAGGTATCCCCTGCTGTGGTGTTCCACTATGCTTGTTGAAGCTTCACTTTCAAAGTAGTGTCAATTCTTTGAAGATCCAGTGGTCATGAGGTTCATGAGTCACACTAGCATTTATATTTTGGTTTTTTTCAAAGACTGAAACATTTCAGCACTTTATTGGGTCATTTTAGCATCTTTTGTGTTTATCAGTTGTCAAAGTCTCATGAATTTAGACATTAGCACAGACTGCTCTTCATATTACGGTTTTTCTCAGTAGCTTTGGTGCATTTAACGTTTGCACCTCTGCTAAAGCGTTTCCCAAAAGTGCAAACTGCAAAACACGGTAGACAATCAGCCAAAGCAAATCACCTTTTCAAAATGTAATGTCAACTGCACAAAAGAAAGTCTGTAGCTCAAAATGGGTCATTTGATCTTTAAAAGCAAGTTTTTATGTTCATGAAGGTGTCAGTGTTATCAAAATGACAAGTTATGGCTCCAGCATCTTTGAACAGTGAAGTGAAAGGATTTGAACATGTTTTCCTTGCAACAGATCACTCTGAAAGTCAGAGACATGAAAGAAAGAGAAGACATCATATGTACCATGCATGTCATTTTGAAAACTAGAATTCAATTTAAAAAAAAGACACAGAATACTCACTTTACACTGTTTACTTGCAACTGTTCCCAGCATTGTGCAAATGGAAAGAAAAAAAAAACATTACAACAAAAATGAACTCCCTTTGACTTGGTAAACCTTCCTGAAACTGAAAATACTGTAAAACAGACAGTGCTGCAAGTCAATTATGAACAACTAGTCCGGCCACATATTTTCATCTCCGTCACAGCAAATATCAGCTCTATCAATGCACTGAAGAAAATACCTTCTCGAGTGCCGATTTCACCCTCTGCAGGACTCTGCTGTGATGTCATCACAAGCTGCATTCATGGCCTCTAGCAGGGTCATTTGGGTATGTGGACGCCGGTCATGCACCTTCCACCTCCAGGAAGAGAAAAACTGAGAAATGGACAGTAGACTGGAAGATACTCCACCAGCATCATGTCATGTGTGGACGCTATCTTCTGAAATTGCAGCACACATTGTAATATTCCCCTCTCGTTGGCCTGGGACATCAATGGTGGCTCTCTGTTCAATGCGATTTCTTCCACGCCGTCTACCTTTTCAGGTTGAATCCCGCCTCATCAAGATATGAATGCATGAAGGATACGCGGTAAAAGGGTGAGATGAAAAACTAAAGTCAGAGTAAAAGAGCATTTGAGCAAAAAGAAAAAGACTACAAAAATAAAATGGCACAAAATGCACTGTAACTCTAGTTACAGTAACGTGTGTGGCACTGTAATAGAAGTCCAGTGCATAGCAATACATAGATGTTTTACAGTAAAGCAACACAACAGAGTAAAGCAGGCCTACACGTTTTACCTGTACCGTAAATACTGCCATGAGCGTTCAGAATGTTGTTGTTCACCTTTTGGCTTATCCCTTCAGGGTCACCGTTCATTAATGAATTACAGGGCAGAAAACATGGATCATGTGTACAAGGGGTTTAAAAGAAAGTTTGGATTGTGCTAATTAGATAGGGATCTCAGAAATGTATGCATGAATTTGATACCAATGCCTGTATAGGGCTGAATAAAGCTGTTGGTGGGTTAATCAGCGACACAGATGTCTTTTTAGCATGTTTCCTGTTAACACCCTTTATTGCATTAACGTCAGGTATTAGTCAGTGAGCACAGTTGGCCATGCAAACATAACTTTTGGTTGCATTCATTATGTTCATGAGTGGACACAGTTAACACTGGTAGATAGGCATGTCTCATGTAAATTGACACAGCATTGTTTACATGTTTTGTGTTGGGACTTGGTTGTGTCTCATTATTTGGGTAGAGTTGGCATTGTTAGCATTTCTTTGTAATAAGGGACAGTGAGCGATGCTCTGTGTCTCCAGCCAGAGAATCTGCTGTTGGCGTCAAAATCAAAAGGAGCGGCGGTGAAGCTGGCTGACTTCGGCCTTGCCATAGAAGTAGAGGGGGACCAACAGGCCTGGTTTGGTAAGACCATTCAAACAAAAATACTCCTAAAGCCGGTTTACACTGAGAGATGTCTGTCTTGGCATTCAAAAACTTCTTCTCACGTGAGAATCAGAGTGCTGGTCCTTCTTAATGGAGATGGGTTGAACAATGAGGCAATAAGAGGGAGAAGTTCTGTCTGAACTTCTTAAACGAAGATGTTAGTTGTATAAGCACATATGCAAAACAAATCTTTGTTCTTCAGAGGGTTGTGTAGTCTGCTGCGCGGTCATATTTCATCCTGAGATCTCTGCTCATTTTTTAATTGTATGTCATTGTGCTTAAATGTCTGTTGCATGACCTAAAAGCAAACTTCTTGAAGTTTTGTCTAACTTCTTTAGTTTTATTTTATTTTGACATACAGTTCTCATTTTGTGCTTTTTCCATTCCTCAGCCATCTGGTAACACCTTAGCAACCATTCAGTTCATAGCAACAACTACTTGTTTCTAGGAGTGCAGTGCAGTGTTTGAAGTGTATCTCTGTGCTCTCCAGGCTTTGCGGGGACTCCTGGTTACTTATCTCCGGAGGTCCTGAGGAAAGATCCCTACGGAAAGGCAGTTGACCTCTGGGCCTGCGGTCAGATTTCACCCCTTTGCGCCTACTCTCTCTTATTTGATCTGTACTTGTTGGACTCTTGTTTTTTTTTTTTTTACTTTTGATTCTCAGGTGTGATTCTCTATATCCTATTGGTTGGCTATCCTCCATTCTGGGATGAAGATCAGCATCGTCTTTACCAGCAGATCAAAGCTGGAGCCTACGATGTGAGTCACATGACTACTTGGTCATGGAGACAAAATGCAAACAAGAGTTTGGCAACCCAAGTCACATTGACATGACTCAGGTCACAAATATGAAAAATTGAGACAAGTTGACCAACATTTATAAAAACTTGACTTGCCTTTGACTCTGTTTTTATGACTTAACAATGTTAAGATTGAATCAATGTCAGCTTCAACTATCATGACTAGTTTCATTTCTCTCTTAAACCCATCCAAAACTCCTAGGAAGACATGCTAACACGTTTGCAAACAACTTTACAGACACAAACCTTAAAGAAATTGAAGCCTTAGTAAGCAAACTGTCCTGTCAGATCTGGACACGAAGTGAATGATGTCATGGAACGAGGAGGAATCCAATCAGAGGCGGCAAAAACATCCAGCATCTGTAAAAGGCCAAGACTCAGAGGCAGAACAGACAGATCGATACACCAAGCGGACAGACTAAGTCTTAACCAAGGACAGAACACGGGTCAACACGGACTGGGAGAATGGAGAGCATGCAAGGCAAACTCACCACAGATCATTTTGTTTAGATTGAAAACATATTTTATTTTACTCACTATCAATGTAATGTCATCCATTTTTCTACAGAAGTGTTATTTAAAAGCCCTTCAGTTAGGAAACGCATGACCTCCTGACCCTTCTGGAGGGGACAAGGAAGAATGTTATTAACGAAGGGAATTCTGAGCCCGCTGCAATAGTCTCAACTATTGGTCATTTTGGAATAAAACAAAGACTATAAAAGACTTTCTGGTGTGGAAATTAGAGACAATCACCACATCTTTGGATGACAGGACCAAAGACTCAATTCCCTTAATGCCATTCACTCTGTCTTGGGACTAAAATGTTAGAAACAGACTCTCAGATTGGTGACTTACTATCTCTGGAAGACCCTGGTGGTTCTACATGGGCAGGACTAAGAACTGTTGTGTCTCCAACTTTTCTGTTTTATCTTTCCTCTCCTTCTCATCTTGCCTCTTGGACCTCACCCTCCTGGTTGACAGTTTCCTTCTCCAGAGTGGGATACAGTCACCCCTGAAGCCAAAGACCTAATCAATAAGATGCTGACCATCAATCCGGCCAAAAGAATCACAGCAGCCGAAGCACTCAAACACCCATGGATCTCTGTGAGTCCTGCTACCTTCTTCATCATCTTCTGAAGAGATTGATCATGCTGGTGAATACCTGCGCTCTTTCTCAGCACCGGTCCACAGTTGCATCCTGTATGCACCGACAAGAAACGGTTGAATGCCTGAAGAAGTTCAACGCCAGGAGGAAGCTGAAGGTAAGGGCTTTCCCTTTGTTAGTGTCAATACAGTTCTAGCTTAGCATGGCTGCCACCTCTCTGTTTGCAGTAGGTCTGCATGTAATAGTAGTTTAGTTCAAAGCTACTAAAATACTACAATAGATAAATGTATAAACTCTCTGTTCAAAACAGTCCTTCAAAACAGTCTCTATTTGACAGAATTTAAGAACAATAAATGTGTTTGAAAAGAAGACAGGTAGAAGCTGTAGATTATTTCAACCTACTTTCTTATACTGAACCCCTCACACACACTATATATATATTGTTATTATCATTATCTGTATAAAGGTTTAACAAATGTCAGGATGTCATTACCGCATCAAAATGAAATAAAACAATAATTAAATACCCAGCCATTTATTATCATCATGGGGCTCAGACATCAACAGCAAAGGGACTGCATGGCTGTCATCCACTCAGTGGTTCAATGCAAAGATTGAAAATCCTTTCTGTGTTTTTATTTTTAAACTGACTAATGTGTTACCTCTGTAGGTTATTCATTCCACAGTTTCATGTAGAATCGTCTTCATGTTGTTCCAAGTTTAATTGTTTTGAACTTCAATGTTCCCCTGAACCTGCGTTCTCTTTCTCTTTCAAAAACGGTTTTCGTGAGTGACTTGGAAACAAATTGTATCTTATTTTACACAAGTGTCTTGAAACCTATGAAGTCAAATCCTTTTAGTATTTTAGATTTGACAACAAGAGGATGGATGAGTTCACAGGTATTAGTGCGGTGAATCGTTCTGATAGCCTTTTGTTGTAATATGGATTGAGGATGGCTAGGAATTTTTAGTCTCAAAGTTAAGTCATCCACGGACATACTGCTACACATTCTGGAAGCTCATCACTGTTGAGACCCAATCAGCTGATGGTCAGACTCCATTAGTCAGTGCATTGTCTTCTAGCATAATTGGTCCTGCTAGCAGACCCCCAGAAACTCCCACGCAGCTAGAAGATCAGGCTGGGTGGGTGGCTGTCTGGAAGTGGCCAAAGTCCATCGTTACCAGGAGCACATTTGCCTTTCCAACTGTTATTCCTCACTCAATGACACCTAGGCTGGTAAACACAACAGAGGGAAATGAAGATGTATGCAGAAAAGAAGAACGATACATGGAATGGAAAAAAAAAGAAAAACAAAGCACACTACAGGAAGGCACCAAGGAGGCATCACATACAGGTTTTTTGGACCATAGGCCTCAGATAGATAGATGGACAGACGGACAGATAGACAGCAAACAAAACAGTGAGTGTTGTGATTGGAATATTGGTAAAAAATTCACTCCATAGATGCAGCTCCTGCAGCAGGAGTGTACCGTCAAGCTTATGAACACATTGTTGGACAGGTTTTGAGCTTCAAATTCGCAGTGAAAGAACGGCGGCCGATTCGGGTAGGGCCTCCTCTGAGCCGTGGACTCTCAACAGCTCCTCTTAAATACATTTCTGTTTGTTTTCCTGTCTCACTTCAACATCTCTTTCTTCTGACTTTGACAGATCACACAGTTAGAAAGTGCAATCTATTGACAAGAAAATACATCCAAATCTGGTATTACTTTGCATGTTATGACTATGCGTTCCTGTTACTTTCCTTTTTGGAAAAGTAATTTTACATAAAAATGAATTAGCAACTCAGGTAACACTTTATATTAAGATTCATTAACAAGCTTTGTTAACACATGAACAAGCATTATTATTGTTCTTATAGGGTGTTAGTAAGACATTTATTAGTTCAATAAGCCTAATAAGGTTTATGAGATGCTTCTTCTTTTGTGTTTTTACTATTTATGCTCATCTGTCACCTTTAGTTGGTACAGACTCTGGGCTTAAAGTCAAAGTGCTGCAAATCCCATAAATCTTGCTCCCGGCTTTTTGTTTTCGCAGCTCTGTTCCTATAAATGTCATATTCATCCAGCCGGGCACAAACCGCAGTCATTCATTTCTCCTTTGTGACCATGTTTACAATCGTTGGTACTTTTGTGTTTTGAAGTGGATGCTACGCACACACCACTACCAAATCCATGTCTCTGATTGCCCTAGTGCCAGGTTGCTGCAATGAAGCGTCAAGAAGTCCAACTAGTTGAACGTCTGCATTTGAATGTTCAAATAAAGATAAATGAAGGCCACTCTTCTGACATGATGGCCATCCAAATCCGCCATTGCAAGGATGCTGGCAAAGAGCAGAACTGTTTTCGCTTTGTGCCCAAATTGTAAGAAATGCACCTCGTTGACATTTCACATCAAGCCTTTTCTAACTGAGGGTGGCAGACATCTGCCAGTAAACAGTAGAATAGGAAGAAGAACCCCTCCCTGCTCGTTCTGTGTGACCACCATGGGCAAATGCTGTTGCGTCTGTAGCATAGAAGTCATTCCAGGATGCTGCTGCTGGATTTTTCTACTTTTTTCGTTATCTTGTTTACTTCTCACTTTTGGAACCTACAGGTATATCTGAAACTGTACATAGAGGGGGCACATAAGTAGCAGTCCAGAATAATCTGACCAAACTGTTATAAAATTATGTGAAAAATGATGGGCTCAGCTAAGAAATAAATTTTGCATTCTTGCATTAAACATTTGTCCTCCTCAAACATGCCACAAATTTCTTCCCACCTTTCTACCTTATATAGCAGTACAAACCAGAGCTGTCAGAAAAGGATGTTGTAGGACTCACCAGGAACTTCTTTAGGAACTTTAAGAAACAAACTTAAACATGAGCAAATTATAAAACTGCTAAACAACCTTCACATAAACAGATTAAAAAAAACATCTCATAGCACCGAGACAGCTCTTTTGAAGGCAGCAATGATCTCATGGCAACAGATAGGGCACTTGAGTCTCACATCTAGGTATTCTTAGATTTACTTTGAGCTGCTTGCTTAAAATAATATCCACCTGATGGATTTCAGTTTGTTCATGTAAAGGATGAGTCTTCCTCACACAGCTGCCAGTCTTGGTGTACCACGAGGCTCTTTTCTAGGTCTTGTTTGGCTGAAACATGCTTCCATTTATGCCTTTATCACAACTGTCCTTACAGGTAGAAACACAAACTCTGAGGGCGTAAAATGAGCAGACTTGTGCTCGGCAGGCAGGTGGCCCGCATGACACTTTAATACCATAGATTACTTGCTGTACCCGTAGAGTGAAAATGTTCATAAACCAATGTTGTGCAGGGAGCCCATTTGTGCTTTTCAAGTGATAAGTGCCCGCCCCTTGTGCGTCGCTTGCATGCCCGTTGAGCACCCTTGGTGTGCCCCATGCTTGCAGCCTGGCTTTGTTTGAAATAAGGAAATTGGACAATAAGAATGTTGTCCGTGTGGGAATTCCATTTATTTCCTGCACACCCCTTAAGTGTAGCATTTGCATATGGTCAGTAAATGGCCATCTCCCAGTTTTTTGTTTTCTTTGCAACTCATTTTCTTTTCTCCCCATTCTCACTGCCTCTTTCCTTCATTCCTTTTTTTTTGTCATTTCCTTCTTTTTTACATTCCTTTCCTCCCTCTTCTCTTCCTTCATCTCTAAGGGAGCCATCTTGACCACCATGCTGGCAACCAGAAATTTCTCCGGTAAGTTGTTGGGCCCGACCTGTCAACATATGTCATCCAGTCAAAAGATTAGAAGTCACCTGCTTCCAACCAGGTTGGGTCAAAGTCAGACAGCCTTTAAAGCCTCAGTCACAACTGCCCTTATGGGTGGATACTAAAATGGGTAAACCTGTACAGGGTGTGTTGTGAGCGACAGGTTGTAGCAAACACTTGTCCAACACTCCAAGGTAACTAATGGCGAAGTAGGTCAGATGCAGGCATGTCGTACAGGTTTTTATTCAACCCACCCAAAACCTTGTGTGCAGCCTGACTGTTAGAATTTAGGAAACTAGTCAATCAGAGTGTAGTTTGTGTTGACATCTTACTGGCATCCTTTAAAAACTTAGAGTCAGTTTGAGTCCAAAACTATAGTGTGGCATAAGGCCAGCATGTGCAACTTCCATTAGCCTTAGAAATACTTCCCAACACACTCAACAAACACATGGTAATTAATCCTTTTTTAACAATGTACAGTGGCTTGCAAAAGTATTCTTCCCCCTTGATTCTCCACATTTTCTCACATCATGACCACAAACATAAATATGTTTTATTGGTGACTCTGGATGAACTGCAGAGATCTACAGCTCAGGTGGAGGAA
>BSAI01001909.1:5511-15993 GCA_036245035.1 Adrianichthys oophorus | reverse complement strand
GTGCAGGTGTGTAGGTATGTGAGCAGGTGTGTGCATGTGTGTGTGCAGGTGTGTGCAGGTGTGTGTGCATGTGTGTGCAGGTGTGTGCATGTGTGTGCAGGTGTGCAGGTGTGTGCATGTGTGTGCAGGTGTGTGCATGTGTGTGCATGTGTGTGCAGGTGTGTGCATGTGTGTACAGGTGTGCAGGTGTGTGCATGTGTGTGCAGGTGTGTGCATGTGTGTGCAGGTGTGTGCAGGTGTGTGCAGGTGTGTGCATGTGTGTACAGGTGTGCAGGTGTGTGCATGTGTGTGCATGTGTGTGCAGGTGTGTGCATGTGTGTGCATGTGTGTGCAGGTGTGTGCATGTGTGTGCAGGTGTGTGCATGTGTGTGCATGTGTGTGCAGGTGTGTGCATGTGTGTACAGGTGTGCAGGTGTGTGCAGGTGTGTGCATGTGTGTGCATGTGTGTGCAGGTGTGTGCATGTGTGTGAATGGGTGAGTGGGTCCGTGACTATAAAGTCAGGCCTTTGAGGAGGGTAGAACCGTGCTATATACGAGGACATGGCATTTACCATTTGAAATGTATGATGAGCTCATCAAAAAGACATGATTGTGTTTTATGAGCCAGAACTTCTACTTCAAACTTTTAAAAGAGTTGAACAGTTTTTAGTTTAACCCTGGAGAACCCACAGGGCCAAATTTAGCCCTGGTTTCTTATGGATTTCTTTTCTATTTGATTATTTTTAGGTTGTTATTTTTTGGCTGCTGTTTTTGCTGCTTAAAATCAACAAACAAAAAACAAAAGTGTTTTTAAAAAGTTAGCTTTAAAATCCTCTGCAGAAGATCGTCGTTGGGTACATTTTATTTTCAAATTTTAATTTAGGCTTAAAGTGAAGAAACTCCTCATTTTTAAAAGAAAAATCATGAAAAGAAACATTGTGGATTTTTATTTGAAACTGTAAAAGTATTTACTTCTAATGGGTTTCTTTTCATTGTTTTCTTTATTGTGGGAGTCAAAGGATGGAGACGATTTCAGATGAATTTACCTCAAAGTTTGGTTGTTTTAGTTGTTTAACAGTTGGAACTTTTCAAGTAGAAATCTTTCCTTTATTTAGGTCCAAAATAAATGTAACCACTTTAATTATAATAATCTCTCTGCATAAGTTCTGGTTGAGCGTTTGTTGTGAACGAGCGGCTGGTACAATAAAGTTTGGACCCGGTCCTCCTGCAGACTCTGGAGCACGCCTTCCTGCAGCTGTGTGAGACCACGGACCAGAACAGCATCAAGCAGACGTCCATTTCACAGAGCGGGCAGCTGGACAACAGCCAGGCGTTTGAGGGGGGGCGGGAGGAGAACCAGCCCATTCTGGGAGTCGGACCTCCCCTTGGGGAAGAACTTCCCAGATATTCAGGTAGTGAGCGGGTGTGAAAGTGGACAGACGATGGTTCATCCCTGATCATGTAATAACTGTCCTCAGTTTGAGGGTTCCATTACTGCCGAGTGTCCCATGAGCAAACAGGTTTCAGCAGCCTGCAGACACTTCCTTTTCTCCCAAAACTCTTTGCTTCCCAGTAAACTGCAGATGTTTCTTGGTGGAAAAGCGCCTCCCTTCTTGGAAAGTTTCTTCCAGCTGATCACTTATCAGAGCTGCGTTATCTTCAGAGCCCGTCGTGTCACTGATACCAAGCGGCCTTTATGGAGCTCCTTCACCTTTAACTCTGACCACAGAAAAAAATCTGGTTATCTTTACATGTTATTCTATAACCACGTGATGATCTGGCAGCAGCGGGAGCTGGAACTTCTGCATAAGTGCTCATGTGTGCAGCCTGATGTTAGACTTCAGGAGATTAGCCAATCAGAGTGTAGTTCTACAGGCACTCGGGGATCACTCAGGGAAGGCACCAGTACTCGCACCTTACTGACCGCTAGAGTGTAAGGGCACTTCTCCATACACTTCCCACACACGACAATTCTTATGACGTCCCTGGAGGTGGCTGCCCAGCCTCCAGAGACGTCTGAAAGAGGTGGAGGATGTCAAACAGAAGCCGCCACCTGAACCAGTGTTTGTGCGTTTCAGCAAACTGGAAGGTCCAAGCCCGCCACATCCTGCCCCGGGGCAGAAACGTCGCTGCTCTGTTCATCAAAACAATGCTGCGCATGAAGAGGATGCCCGGGTGAGTGCAGATGAGGGCAGCATTCAGCATTCCGCCTTGTTCCAGCGCCTCATCCTCCCGCTGTCCTCGCAGCTCACTGTGCTTCCAGTTCCTCTTGCCCGTCATCCAGACCTCCCTCATCTGTTTGTGCGTCGGAGGAGATCCGAGGGGCATCCAGGTAGCCGTGGTGAACAACGAGACCTCCCCCAGCTCCTACAGCTACTCTCTGCTCTCCTTCCTGGATAACTCCAGCATAAATCAGGTAGGATTCTGGAGCGTCCAGCGTGACGATCGGAGACTGGAATGTTCTCTCATGCTGTGTGTGCACGACACACCAAACATTCCCGTAAACGTTTAAGGAGCAGAAGTAACAGACCGTTCAGAACTTCACGACCAGAACAAAAGATTTAACACTCCGGACAGAGTGAAGCTTCTTACTGCAACAAGAAATCAAGCCTCTGACACTTTCAATGCAAAGTTCACTTCCATTTGCCTAAAAATGGGAATAATTGGGCTAAATTTCCTATTTTCTTCTATGTAGAACATTTATTAAGTACATATATTATAGCAAAGCACTTTAAACCTTTTAAAGTTTTTTAATGTTTCTTATCAAATGATTTAGATTTTTAACAATAAAAATGTTTTTGAGACTATTTTAAATAATTGACACTTTAAAAAAAGGATTCTTTTTATCAAATGGATTTTAAAAATAGGTGTTTTAATCATTATCAGGAAAATAAAGAAATTATTTCTTTAATAAACAGTATTTTTTTTATTTTTAAATTCAAGCTTTCATTAATAATTTATCTTAATAAGAAAAAACCCCAAAAACGAGCATCAGTTTTTTGTTGTGAACAGGTCCTTTCTTACTTAAAAATATTCCAAACATTTTCTCAATGTTTAAATAAATTTGTATGAAGCTGTTCAGGAAACGTGTAAATGAGGCTGTCATGACGTTAAAGAGAAACTTGTGTGCCTTTAAGGCTGTCACTCTTGTGTTGAATTGACCCTAAAAGGCTTCCATACTCCAGGCGTGCTCTGAAAACAGAGCAGCGCTCCACTGCTCGCTGCTGGAAAAGGTGGGCGGAGCTTGTGAGTTTGCAGTGCAGTTTGTGCCTTTGGCCTGAAGAACGATCCCGGTCTGTTCTGCCATCGAGTTTACTGTTCAAGTTCAGCGTCACATGCACGGATCACGTGCACAGATCATCGCCTCAGACAGAAGCAGCTCAGTGGAAAATGGACTGAAAATGCATGAAACCAAATCCAGTTTTGGACGCTCACTTGATTGAACATGTGTTGCAGTAAAAGCCTTGAAGTGCATGACATGTCTGTAAACCTGCAGGTGCCCTTGTCTCAGAAGGACGCCTTTGAGGGCGTGTATAACGGAGACTACTGGGGAGTCATCGGTTTCGGGGAAAACTTCACCAGCTACCTGACCAAACGGTGAGACGGAGTCAATCCCGACATGCGTTTTTGTGTACAGCTGAGCTCTTCTGACGCTGTTAGATGTCAGACCGAACAAACGGGACAAGCTCAGGTTTGAACAGAAAAACACAGCACAGCAGAATATGCCCACTCTCCCAGCAGCAAACCTGTGACTGTAAATGAGAACTGGACCAAGCAAGTGTGACTTCATCCAAAGAACACAAACTGTGAATCGGGAGTGGGAAAGAGGGACAACATGTGAATTGCACTGCACCAGACAGAGGCATGATGAACTACATAAAATAAGTCATTTGGCAGATGGTAATGGAGTGGGGGTGGGAGAAGGATACAGACCCTGCAGGAAGAGCCAAAGACGAGGTCACAGACGATCCACATGGAATCGGGAATCTTTTCCGCTCCCCTGTGGGGGAGTAGGAAGAAGAAGAAAAAATCCTACAGAAGTCGCACTTTTGGGAGAAATTTCTTTAACAAAGAACGTAAATTTCAGAACGGAATTGATAACAATGATAGAGTGAATATCTGCACGGTTCACTACCGTATCACACTGGTGCTTGTTTAGCTTCATGAAACATGGGGGGAATCTAGGAAACACAGGGGGGATCAACAGTTTGGGAACCAGGTAAAATGTTCTATTATTGTGCACAAAGAACCCAATTTCAAAACACTAAATCTGTTGAATTCTTCTTCCGCTGAGACTGCCGAGCCCAGAGTCAGACTCAGCGGCGCTTCTTCTTCTGTGTTGCTGTCTGTAGTAAATACTGATACTCACACCTGCAGTGCCCTCTAGTGGTTGTTGCTATTTATTCATCTTTTTTAAATGACATACAAGTCAAACCCTTGGCTGTGCAAAACTGTGCAAAAACGTATACTCCAAAAGAAATACTGTAGTTCTGGCTCCAACGGCACAAGGTCAGTTCAGTCACGATGTTTTAGCAACACGGACGTCGACATGTTGGAGTCATACGACATAAGCAGTAAGCAGCGTTGTCCTTTAGGTGTTTGCAGTTTTTGTGCAAAAATTGTGTTTTTATTCAAAGGAAACACATGGAGAATTGTCTTTATTGGTTCCAAAGCAGCAGAAAGTTTGTTCTAAAAGAAACATTCTTCACAAATGCCATTTCTAGTCATTTATTTTCTAAATCATTGTCTTTCACTTCTTCATTTATTTCATTTTTTATGTTACTTTACATATGTTATTAGTGTAATGATGAACATTTAAACATTCATTTTTTGGACATATTTTTGTGCATTTTTTTATAGTTCTGGTTGCATTTCCCTCCCATATCTGCAGCTCCAGTCGAGTCGGGAAAACTGGTCGTGTGAAACAGGAGCCTTGCGATCAGCTGAGGCGTGTGTTTCTACACATCTCTGTTTGGCAGAATCTTCTGCGAGCTCAAAAGCAGCAGAGAATTGGCTGTCAGTGAAGCTTTTAGTGCAGTCCAGTTTTCAGCCCAGATTCAGCACGGTCACTCGATTGCTGCATTTTGTTTTTTGTGCAAACACATTTTCTGCTCATCAGCACTGAGGAAGACTTTAGAGTCCAGGATTAAAACCACAAATTCTTTTAAGAATTCCACCTGTTTTTGTCTTTGCTCTCTTGGGGCCGATGAAGCAACACATTTAAAGGAAAGAAAACAAAAGGTCGTCTGTTCCAGTTCAGTGTTTCTCAAGAAACCCCCTCGTTATTCAGGGATGAGTCACCCTCATGCAGCTTGACGGTCTGGTCCAGCCTGTCTCCTAATACACCTGGACAGGTACGAGCTGAGGCTCGGCCAATCAAAGCGCTGGTTACCTGTCAGTCATGAGGTGCTCATGTGACGGAGCTGCAGGAGGAAAACAACAAGGGTGCAGATGGTCTTAATAGAAATGGCCCCACGCTGACTGAAATGTTTAGTGAAACTTCATTATGTTATTTTCCATAGTCACAGACAAACTTTTGATCCATTATTACATCACAGGTCGGCCTCCTTTAAAGAGCATCTTAAAGGAGACGTGCTTGCATATCCTGAGTTTATAATCTGTAATAACTTCTTCCTGATTGACATGTTGCTTTCTAAAAAGCTTTCTGAAAAAAACCCAATTTAACTTTAGATTCATATCTTAACAACTTTTGTGTCAAAATGGCGCGACCAGTTGCTCTGGTTTAGCATCTGTTTCCTTCAGCTGGGATATTTTTATATTTTGGGAACAGTCTGGTTTATGCTGTACAGTGTTGAGCTCCGGTGAAGTCTTCGCCATCCTAACCGTCCTGTCTTTGCAGGATGATGCAGCGGCACGTGTCCAAGGAGGTGATAGACGGAGGATCGGTGCACGTGTGGCTGGACCTGACAAGTACGCCACACAGTTTTTAACTCTGATCAGGATCAAATGATGCAGCGAAGACTCAAAGATTTAAAAGCAGATGTGTGACCTAGCAGAGGAAGGGCAGGGATTGTGTATTCTTTTCCTTGTTTGTAAAACATTCTAAGCAATATTATTCATTTGTGTGCAGAGAAGCACAATGAAGTTGAGCTCCTTTCTCTTTTCCAGATCGACAGATCGCCCTCATGCTGCAGAAGAAGATTCATGAAGCTTTTCAGGTGCAAAAGTGACTCTGCCATAAAAATATACACAGAAAATGGAGACAAACTGCATCTGGAACTGTAATTCTGTTAAATAAAAGTAGCTAAAGTTCAGTGTCAGAGTATGGAGGGAAGTTACTGCCAAAACAAAGTACTGAAGCACCACAATACCTCACTAAAAATGAACACAAAAATAATTTTCAGCCCAAAACATAAAGCCAATAAAGAAAGTGTTGTCTTTATTTATTTGATAGAAAATAAAATAATGAATGACTAGATTTAGTTATCTACAAAATAAAAAGTAGAACTTTTTGCACAATATTAAATGTAAGATACTTTCAATTTATATTTAAGAGATGTTGATGCATCATTTTCTATTTGTCAGCATCTTTGTGTTTAGAATTGTTGTTAGGATGGTTTCAAACCCTTATTTTGAAAGAGTTGGATTTACAGAGCAGAAGATCAAAATCTGCATAAAAACACCAAAATGAGGACAAACAGTGAAATGAAGAGAGGAAGGATGGTATTGAACAGATTTTAAAAAGAAATAAGAGATAGAAAAATGAGTAAGAATAAACAAAGCCTGAACAGAAATAACTACAAATATTTCTGTTTGTCTGAAGGCTTTTGTGGACAATAAGATGGGAAGTATGTCATACCTGGTCGCCTTGCCGATAAAGGTGAGACTTTACAGTTATGAACAGTAAGAGTATAGAAAAGAAGACCAAAGGAAACTCTGTCTTTTTCAGTTTGAGGATCCGATCTATGGAAGTCAGAACACAGACTTCACCACGTTTGTGACCCCTGGAGCCGTGCTCAGGTGAGTGCAGCTGCAGTCTCGACCCTTTGTCTCTGTCACTTTATCCTTTGGTTTGAAATCCTCTCCTTCGTGTCTGGCTCCTCCAGCATCACCTTCTACCTGGCTGTGGGTCTGACCGCGCTCTCCTTTGTTCTGGAGAGGAAGGAGGGGCTTCTGGACAGATGCTGGGTTGCAGGTGAGAAGCGATCTGACCTACAGCCTCCACAGGCGCTGATGAGCTCCAAATGTTCCTGGAAATGTCAGTCATTTATAGAAAATCTACATTTTAAAAGTAATAATTGAATTGTTATTATGTAGAGCATCCAGAAAGTATTCCCAACGCATCACATCTTCCATGTTATGATGTCTTATTTCTAAATGGATTTAATCAGTTTTCTTCCTGAAACATTCTTTGAAAAACATTCATAAAGACAATATTAAAAAAGTTCTTTTGAAATTGTTTTATTAAAAAAAAAACCAACCTGAAAATGACATGTACAGAAGTATTCACAGCCTTTTGCCCCATCCTCAGTTGCTGAACCTTTGGCAGCATTTACAGCCTCAGGTGGTTTGGAAAATGACGCCACAAGCTTGGAACACCTTTCTGTGGACAGTTTGGTCCATTCCTCTTTGCAGTAGCGCAAAATCGCACATTAATATGCTGCCAAGAGAGTTGACTCCAAATTGTGTCAGTTTGAGTAAAATGTCTTCATCTAAATGGACGTGAAGCTGCGGCCACGCCGGTAGGAAGGAATCCAACCCCTTTTTCTGAACATGGAAGTTACGTCTGACCAAAAAAAGCCTTGTCTTTTTGCAAACGTCCTCTTTCATCGACCTTAGAGAGGTGACTTTGATTTCATCTCTTACAGTTTGAATTCTAGTGGGGGTTTGGGTTTACTGCGGCGTGAACTGCTCCTCCTTTTCCCGCCTTCGGAGCGTGAACACTCCCGTCCTCTCTTCCCTGCTCTGCTTCCAGAGCATCAGACTCTCTTTAAATAATTGATGCTTGTTTTTAAAGGACTCCGTGTTTCCCATCACGGAGTCCAACAGTCCTGGTAAAAACAACAGATGGAAAGGCTTCTGTCTCCCTTCAAACATTCACTCAGGTTCAGATTTTATGCCCTATAAATCTAAATTTAAAACTTCTTCTTTTTTCAGCTTTTTATGACACATGTCCGTCTTCTGTTCCTTTAATTTAAGTTTAACAAAGTCTTTCAGCTCTTTTTTTAGGTTTATTCACATTTCCTTAAACTTTGGTCAACTTTTAGCTGCTTTCTACGCTTTATAGATTATATATATATATATATATATATATAATGTATAAATATAAATGGTTCGTAGAGGTCCACAGTTTTTATAACGTAAAAAATGGTCATAGTGTTTGTTGTGGATGTGATTGTAGAAAAAGTCACCTGTAGAGTCTTTCCACATGAATGATTGATGAAAACTCACTGATGCATCATTTAAGTGTCATTTGAGACTTGACCAGTAGAGGGAGAAACGTGATCACAGCAGCTGAAGCATCCCTTCAGCGTTCTAGAAATCAAACTTCACATTTCAGCTCCAAAGAATAATAAACAGCTTTAAATGAAATTTGAAGTAGAGAAAAGTCTGAAAAACAGCCCAAATTCATCCATTTATGTGCTAGAAAATATGTTAAGATTTTATTTCTCTGCAAGAGTCTACAAGTTTGTTTTATTTGGACAATACAATTACTTGATCAATTGTTGCTGGTTTTTGGTGAAAGTTGAAGCAGAAGCTGCTTCAAAGTACATTCATAAACATGTTGGTTCGTGTCCATCAAACATTTCGGAAAGTTTCAGACGGCTGGCGGTCGCTCACGATGAACGGACCGTCACCTTTCTGTCTTTTGTTTTTGTGTTTTTTCAGGCGTTAGTTCTGTGGAGACGATGCTGGCTCATCTCTTCTCTCAGCTCATCGTCATCAGCGTTCAGATCAGCCTCATGCTGCTCTTCATCCTGCTCGTCTTCAAAGTGAGTTCAACATAACAACACAAGCAACAACTTTATTAACACAAGTGACACAAACAAATGAAAAATAGTCATGAAACAGAAGACTACACAACTAACTATAGAGGATAATCTAGAAGTTATGCAGATAAAATATAAAAAAGTATCAGAACCAATAAAAAACATTTATTTTGCTTATTGCTTTCTTTATTCATACTTACACACTTTCAATCTAATTATTTTTCAGTCTAGTTTCTGGCCCTTAATAATTATTTAAAGGATGTTTTGTTGTAATGTATTTCTCCACTCTAGTCTCCTTCAGTAGTTTATGTCTTCCTGTCCACATATTTGGTTCATTTATTACATCTTTATGTGAGCAAAACATCAAAAAAAAAAAAAACATCAAATTAAAGACTTACCTTTTAAAATGTGACTAATATATTTATGTGTTTTCAAAGTGTTTTGAATGAATACAAACACATTTATGCAGGTTTAAGTTACATTGTAGATCTTTGTTTTTGGTTGTACTGTTTTGACTTTTATTTTCATGAATATATTTTTTTTTTTACTTTATTTGGAAACTGAATCATTTTATTACATTGTCTTTTTTTAAACAGCACATATTTTCAAATACTTCTTTAAATCAAAAGAAATTTAATTAAGAACTGAATTATCTGTGTGTGTGTGTGTGTTTGTGTGTTAATTAAGGTACTCTAGTCTGCAGAGTCTCTCCGCTCCATAAATCATTTCCTGCTTTTGTCGTATCCAGGGATCGCCACGACAATCGGCTGTGATTGCTTTGGCAACTGAGCGGTCACATGACCTTTTGCCTCAGCTCTATTTTTGCACGTTATCAGGGGAAACAGATACAGGGGGGTGAGGGGGTCACAGACATGCACACAACCCCACACTGGTGTTGGTGTCTTTACCTGGAGTTCAGGCTTCCAGACTTTTCTGCACATTTTATGACTTAAATGTTGTCTTATCCCCCCTCCCCCCGTGGTTCTTTACAGCCACACTCCATCTACATTTCTTGTATTATTTTTGGCTAAACATCAGTGAGGACCCTCAGGGAGGGGTTGCTTCTCTGTCAACCTTTTTCCATGCACTTTCTCCCTGTTGGAGACAAAAAAACATAGAAAAGTTCACATTTTAGTGACAGAAGAAAGCGATTAAAAATCCTTTCAGCACCCAAAGGTTTTATCCTGAAGGGGTCAGTTTAACTTTAGAAGGGGAGAGATCTGTCATGATTAGGATGAACACAATTCAGAAAATGCATTTTCACTGATGCAGTTTTCAACATGATGTAAAAAACAGTTATTTGATGTTGCACCATTTTACAGTTTAACCGCTTTATGCCTTCATTAATTTCCATCCATGAAAAAATATCACGTATGTTTGTGCGTCCAAGTACGTGCTAAACTAAGGTCATAGGCATCAAAGGGTTAAAGAGGAAACAGTAAAACGACTAATGTGTTTCTGTTTTGTTTCTACTGTGTTTCTGTTTTGTTTCTGTTGTGTCTCTGTTGTGTTTCTACTGTGTTTCTGTTGTGTTTCTACTGTGTTTCTTCTG
>BSAI01001875.1:0-10054 GCA_036245035.1 Adrianichthys oophorus | reverse complement strand
CTCTCTGTTCTCCGCGCTCTGATTCGTCCAGGGCCGGGGGAGGGAGGTGGGGAAAAAGATCAAGTTGACCAATTAAAGCGGAGAGCTTTCCACACCATCACGGCAATATCAAGCGTGCTCTGTGTGTGGTTTGTTGGGCTTCTTGTTGGCACAGCTCTTTCTCAATCACCTCTGGTCAGTGCAGATGTCAGATGTTTGGTCTTGCCATCTGTAGTCTGGTTCAGTTTTACCACCAGTCAGGTGTTGCCTCTGCTGTATCTGCACAGGTCCAGAAAACTGCAGCAACAGAGAGTAAAATAGAACTTTTGGTTTAAAAAAAATTTTTTTTGTGTGTAACAAAGAAAGCTGTCATCTACGATAAGAGCTAAATAAATTTGTTCTGTTAAAGTTACCCCAATGAAAAGGTTTTCCGCGTGGTGGTTTCACGTTCAACCATTTTAAAATCCCATTTTGACCATCTTTTGACCTATTTCCACATTATTCCCAGTGTTTTTTTAGTTATGAAAAACCAAAATTCAAAAACCTGTGTCGTTTTCTTGAACATATTTTCTGCAGAGCGGCAGTCGTTCAGAAATTCACCTGAACCACACCTCCACTTTCCATCATCCATGTGTTGACATGCTCTCTCGCCAACTTACAGACCCAACCTATCATTAGCGGTGCGGTGTAAATCTGGGAAATCTTGGTCCAGGCTTTGTCTTTCACAGCTTTATTCCAAAAAATGAAAGATTTAGAGTAATAGAATTTCATTCAGGCACAAATTGCAATTATTCATTTCTCCTCTATGATCAATTTCAAACGGTTGGCACTTCCATGAATTAAAAGGGACACCATCCACATGTCAGTACCAAATACGAGTCCCTGATTGGTCAAACTTCTACCTGGTTTAACGTACGTTCAGTGGATGCGTGTTTTGTATGCTGAGCACAATAAAGGTCGTAATAACTAGCATAGCAGCACACGAATGTCAGGAGTTTGTATGTAGAGTCTGAAAACAGTCAGAGACACTTGCTTAGCAACACAATAGTTTGGAACGTGGAAGCCCAAAACGGGCATATCTGCACGGTTTCATGGACTTGTCATTGAAAGTGGTCACTCAAAAGCACATTGCCTATGCTGGTGTGAATGTAGCTTCAGAAAAGTTAGAGCACAGAGGCATGGAGGTGGTGGTAGCACGGTCACATGAACGTCATGTCTGATCGTTCACACAAACATAACAAGACTAGACTGTGTATGCAGAAAACTCATTCCAGCAGATGGTTATGAAATCAGTGTTTGGTCAAATACGTTGTTTAGAAACATGCAAAAACTCAAGGCTGGTGTGATTTGTGGGCGGAGTCTATCTTAACCAATTTGACTGGAGAGGTGGGGTTTGGGTTTTCTGAGTAATGTGTTGATTAACATAAATTTTAACATGTTAGTGTGAGGTAGTATAAGCCCCGCCCCCATCCCGAGGTACGGGAGGTTGTTCACTATGCACAGAATTTGTTTTCACCGGGTACTAGGATTGTTAATGTTAGGGAGTTTTAACATTTTCACTGAAAAGCACAGTGAGAAAGAAGAATTGCGAGTGGTCCAGGATTGCTGTGGGAAAAAATGAGGAAATTATTTTGTTTAGTTTCATCACTTCATGAAAAATGTAAAAAACATCACATTTCATATGTGAGTGCTCTGATATTTTGATTGTGGTTTATGTATTTCATGGACATATTAGTGCTGTTGTGCCATAAAATGAATATAATCCTGACAGTCATAGATGTTGTTTTAAGGTATGCAAAAACACCAGTCTAGACAAACCTACAAACATTTGCACAGAAGCATCAGTGCACGCTGAGACTGAACAACGCTGGCAGACCTGAGGACAGACCAGGAAGAGGTTGGTGTTCATCTTTAGGAAATATTTTAAAACACTTATTTAAAAAAAAAAACAAAAAAAAACACATTTTTGTTTTGTGATGATCTACTGATGCTATAAAGGACTAAAATGAAATCTACTAGTACAGCGACTCTTCTGTTTGATCCTTTTAAAATTAATAGATTTAAATAGAGCAAAAAAGAAGTTAGAGATAACTTTCTTGAGGAAATGTAAATAATTTTGATTGTTTATGTATTACATATGTTTGCATTTTCTAATCTTTTTTTTTTTTGTTTGAAATTCCTATTTTATGTCCTACATAAACATTCTGTGTGATGTGCAGTGAAATACTTGTACAATTGCCTCCCTGACTTTGGGGTTAATGTATAAAAGAGATACTGTAAAAAATACAGTAAATATATATTGTAAATGGAAGACAAAATCGAAGTCATTACGATGTTAAGAAGAACGTCCTGATAACTTTTCTGTTCCTTTTTTTATTTGTCCAAATATATATTTTAGATGATTAAAACAGTTCTGTCAGCTTTCTCTCACAGCCTACTCTTTGGGTTTTGTATCCTATTGACAGGCTCCTGGCACAAATGGACAGCAAAGATGCAGCTTGCTCTCACTAAAAATACAAAACCCCTTTATTTTCTTCCCCTTTTAACTGTGGTCCCGGGCGTCTCGTCTCCACACATCTCCAACTCAAAGAAACCTGCGTTGTGTTGCATTTCTGCCTTTACAACCAGTTTAGCTGGTGATTTTCCATAAATAACCACTGCTGAATAAACCCATTGACGTTGATTCAACCAATCAGAATATGAGCTGTAGCTTCATGAAGGCGTTTGATGACATCATCACCTCTGATTGGATGGTCAAAGCTTGTGCCACCAAAAGCTAACTTCTTCTATATTTGTTTCAGGGAGTCGCAGTGCTTGATTTTGGTTTGAATTACTCGCAGTTTTGTAGTTAACAATAGAAGGGAATAGATTATTCTAGTTCTGGATTTTTGTGTAAGCTATTCTTAAGACGGACTTTTCCAGAAAAATTGGACTTAGTCAAAAAAGGCAGACCAACTCCGAAGCTAGGGAGCTTGTCTCAGCAGGAAAAAGGATTCATCCGCCACTTTCAGCCTTCCAGCAGTTTTGCCTATCAGGGGTAACAGAGTTTTGTGAGCAACGAAGGGCCCAGCATCAGAACTTCAATACCGCCGCTGAACGCACCAGGGCACTCCGGCTACATGAGCTGCCCTGTTCTCCGTCTCATTACCGGAAGCTTCACTGCAGGATTCTGGACAATATCATTTCCCAGACATAAAAAGGTTTCAAGACCATGAAAAACTAGTGTTTATTTCCCTCCTTGACCCCCAAAGATTACGGGAGCACCAGGATAACTTCCCGCACACATCCTTCTCCAGCTCAGCTCAGCGCTACAGAGCGCTCTGAACTGTCGCGGCTGAGAACAGAGCGTACTTCACAGCTGTACATTCACGTGTTTGTCAGAGCCCATCCTCATGTCTATCGCTTCTGTGAAGCGGAGCTTTTCAGCCCTGAAGCAAATCAAAACATCCACTTGAAACACGACGGGACAGGCTGTCAGGTTTCACCCTGTCACTTCAACCTCCGACCACCAGAGGGATCCTTCACCCGAGTTCTGATCGCCGTCTGCTTCTTCACTTTATCTCCCTGCATGCACTGCATCCTGTTCCCGTCCTCGCAGCTGATCCTCATTCCATCGTCACCTCCACCAGTTATAAGCTCTGCTCTCTGTCTACATCCTTGCGTAGTCTTGTTCTCTTTGTGGTTCAGTCTAAGCGTTGTTTCCTTGTTGCCTGCCTGTGTTTGACCTTTGCCTGTTTCCTCGTCTCCCGCCTAGCTCCTCTGTTATGACCCTTGCCTGCCTTTTGACTTCGCCATGTCTTGCCTGTGTAAAATAAAGAGTTTGCATGTGGATCCGCACACCTCGGTGCTTACGTTACACAGGCTCACCTCTCATGTATGACCTTGATGAGCATTGAGAGGGACTTCTTATTGGAACTCAAATGCACAGATGGTTTTTATGAAAACCTAAATGAAATGTGTATGAATCAAGAAAGGAGGATGGAGTTGATCTTTACATAAATTGGATTTGCTGTACATAAAAATGCTTCATTTCAAGTTGAATGAGTTGTCAACTGTGATTTGACGTTTGTTGCAGCTGCTGTTGCAGTGGGAGTAGAAACGTGCAGTTGGTTTTTACAATAACTGTGTGCAATTGCAGTGAAGTCATTCTATATATATGATCCATTTATGATGGAATTGCTCCATAAGATAATATTCATATATAAGAGGATGGTGACAGAAACATAACATAGTTAATATATTGAGGATGGTTTTAATGAAGGAAAACTGAAGGCTCAGCACTGAAATCCACAAACTGTCACTGGTTTCAACTAACCTGCTGTTGTAGTTTCTTATAGTAAAACACAGCTGATGTAGGTGATCAGCAGCAGCTTTTGCTTGGATTTCTGCAGGATGAGGTTTTTTTTAGATAAAAGTATTTGATTTCCCAGCATGCATGTTGAAACACAAAAAACCATATCTGACAGATATAACATTGAAAACACACACAGGCTCAAGCCTTGGTGCATTTTGGAAGTGACAGTGAGTTTTCAGGCTTTATGGAACAAAGATGGCTTATAACAGAACAAATATCACCGTGTTTGGATCGTTTCAGTAGTTTAACCATTATTCATGACTATTCTCTGTTGATGTTCACGTTGTTTAACTGTAGTTTTCTGCATACTTAGAACAACAAGCATTGCTTTGAACTTATTCTTTGTCTTTCCTCTCAGGATCAACATTTGCTCCTCAAATATGTCTGGGAACTCCTCGTCCACCTCAGAGGATCCTCTGAACTCTTACTGCGCCAACTTAAAACTTCGGGGCTTTGTTCTGAACGCCGTATCTACAGTGAAAACTATCCTCACGCTCCCTCTCTGCATCTACATCCTGTTCCTGGGTTTTCGACGATGGTACGTCCATCGAAGCTTTGAAGCAGTGAGCCACTCTGACATCTTCACCTACCACCTGTCTGTGGTGGAGCTGTTCTGGGGCCTTGGCTTTGCGTGCCACCTTTACGGTACAAACAACAACAGCTATTTATTCATTTATGTGGGAATCTTTACTTTGTTCTTTACAAGTTACGGAGAAGGATTTTTCCACGTCCTGATCTCTGTGGATCGATACCTGGCCGTGGTTCACCCCATCACCTACCTGGGACTGAAAAGTGTGCGTGGAGTCAGGATCAGAAACTCCAGCATTGCATCTGTTTGGATTCTCTCATTTGGACTGGTCACCACAGCTGCAGACACCCACGGCTACTACACCATCATCCTCTTGCTCTTTCTCATCATTTCTCTCTCAGTTATAACGTTCTGCAGCTTTTCGGTTCTCTGTGTTCTGATTCGTCCAGCGCCAGGGCAGGGAGGCGGAGAAAAGGAGCGAATGGACCAATTGAAGCAGAGAGCTTTCCACACCATCACAGCCATTTCAAGTGTGCTCTGGTTCTGGTTCATTGCGCTTCTTGTTGCCACTGCTCTGTCGAAGTCACCTTTGTTAGGCGCAGATGAGAAGTGTTTGTTGATCCCGTACGCTTCCTGGTTCAACCTGCCCACCAGTCTGGTGTCACCGCTGCTATATCTGCACAGAGCTGGGAAACTGTCGTCCTGCTGCAGCCGGACATGAACTTTGTGTCCAGAACAACAAGTTTTAACATGCATGCACATCCTGTTTGGCAAAATATGACTGAGATCACTCAAAAAGCCCCGCTTGAATAAAAGCAAAGATATCTTTGTTTGAATTAAGGGACAAGCCAGACGAGCAACCCTTTATCAGAAATGAATGGACAACAAAGAGGTTTGAATCGACTGACGATAAAGGGACACGTCCAAAGGAAATATGGCGCTTCAGCCACAGTCATCTACAAAATGAAGACACTCATCGGTTAGCGTACATACTGGGCCCTAATCGCATTGTTAACGTTACAGTTAGAGTACAGTATATACACTAAATGTCAGGTCAAGTAATCTGAAGCATCATACCGCTTGTTTTTGTCCAGATGATGAAGCAAGTGTGTTGCAAAAAAAATTCCACAGGTAGTTTCCCAGATCACTTTTAGTTCAAAAAACTGATTTGGAACTGGTTTATTTCCAGCAATCAAAGCAAAAATAAGCTAAAGAATAAAACTTTACAGCACATTCCAAATTATTACGCAAATAATATTTTTTTAAAATTTTCTATGCAAATGACAGTCAGCGTCATTTTCAGGTAACTAACCATTAGAGTATATATGAAATGTTATTGAACAATCCTCCTAAAGTTAACAGTACTTTTTCAAAAATAAAAACTTTCCACATAATGACACACAACAGAGTTCCACAATATTTAATCGATTCTAAAGAACTGAGAAGCCTTTGGAGGAACCTGCACTTTGATGTCTGTAGGACTCCAGACACCAGCAGCTTCAAACACCATATGGACTGCTGGTTTAAAATGGTATTTTAGCAGCTGCTCTCTCAGAAACCTTCCTCATTCTGTCTTTATCTGCACCAACCCACGTCTGAATCACACACATCTCTTCAGAGTACAATGATCACGAGAAGATTTTCCTGAAAAATCCAAGGATTTCGTTCCTTGTCCGGGACATTCACTTATCTCTCTCTCTTCAGCAGCAGACATCATTTTTCTTTCCCATATCGGTTGAAAATGTTGGTTGTGTTTATTAATGTGAAACTTCTTTCTTTTGTCGTTTTTCCTTTAATTGAGCTCACCTGGAAAACTAATGATCACACACACGAGTCTGAGATTGATTTCTGTGATTCAAAGAGCCCAGAGACACAATAACAACCATTAGTTTCATTGAAAAACATTTTTTTAATCTTTTTGACACCTACATAAATGTAATAATAACTTGGAATGTGCCTTGTATCTAAAAGATGAACCAATAATTGGGTAGATAGGGAAAATATATATACATCGACATAAAAAATGATTCAATTATAATTACTCCTCATTGTAAATATATGCAATTTCTCTTTTACATTGAGTACATTAAAACCAATATATATTTTACAGCATATACAGACTTTATTAACTGCACTCAAGGTAACTCTTCAACTTGTTTGTAACTCGCCACACATTAGAAGCGTTATCCATGCTAGAATTTCATAATACCTGTAACTCCCAACCTTAATTTGCAACACATAAAAAGCGGGCTGATAACGCTAGAAGAAACGTCACTGTGACCACGCTAACGCTCAATCTTGTGAGTAACATAAAAAAACACGGCTGTGATAGCGTATTCGCAACGCAGCTCCAAACCTTATTCACAACTTGTAAAAAAACAGACTCAACATTTTGATAGACCCTGGTGTACCTCTCCAAATCCCTTCAACATCAATGAGCACATTCAGAATTCATCTGTATATTATATATTAGGTGATTTAGAATATTTGGCACACTGTCATTAAAAAAAGACATTAGTGACCCATATTTAGCAGAAAATCCAGCATTGAGTTTGTCAAAAGGCATATCCACCATTAATTCTGATCAATACATTCTAACCAACACACAATTTCTGTCATTAATTAGTAATAAAAACATGTTTTTCACTCTGGTTCAGTCTAAGCGTTGTGTCCTTGTTGCCTGCCTGTGTTTGACCCTTGCCTGTTTCCTCGTCTCCCGCCTAGCTCCTCTAGCGAATACGCTAACACAGCTGTGTTTTTTTTATGTTACTCACAAGATTGAGCGTTAGCGTGATCACAGTAACGTTTCTTTCAGCGTTATCGGCCCGCAACAATGTAAACAAGACAGAAAGACAGACAACAAACTATTTCAAATGTAGGTCAACATTGCTGTCGAAGAAAAAATGTGACAGATCCTGTCATGTCCATCATTGAGACTTTTCTGTTTTGCTGTACTGATAAACTATCCACCAATGCTCACAGTTTCTGTTGTTCCACTTACCAACATACCAATAATAACATACCAACACATACCAGGATACGTGACCGGTGCTTCTTTTTGTGTCCATTATCCTTTTCTACCCACTCTGCTCAGGTGAATCTGAATCGAGTATTCACCTGGACATAAACCAAGTGTTCTACATTCCTAATCATATGTGAATCACAGATTTCAGTTGTTCTGAACCACTGAGACTCTCCTTTTGTTGTTTTCTGTCTCAGAGTTTGTTTAGACCTGATTTTGGTGAAACATTTTCTTATTTTCCCTAAAACATCTCATGGTTTACATCTGATGCTCAGTACTTAACACATTCCATTTTTCTTTGTCAAGCTACTGGGTTCTTTACCAAATATTTATAAATAATTTTCAAGTGTTTGCAGTAGTCGTGGCAGTGATTCTGCCTCTGTGCTCATTTGAATGATGTCAGATGTGATGAAAAATGTCCGGTCCTCCAAAAATATGTGGAACTGTTTCTATACAGATGGATTTGTGCCTTCAGCAACATTTGATTATTAAATTTGCTTCATGGCTTGACAGATTGTTGTGTCACATGCAAAAGTGACTGTCGTGACTGATTCATGAAGGTTTTCAACACACTGACAGCTTCAGAGGACTTCCTGCGTGCAGAGAGTTGACAGCAGGAGAAGCAGGACAAAGTCAACTTAAGAGGTGGGTGCTCAAAATAGTTTTTGGATTTGTTTTTAAAAAATCCTCCCAGCACATGGAAAGCCTGGTATAAAGAACTCTTAAGAGTAAACGTTTCTTGATTTGATGTTTGTGCTGCACATTCCTATAAGACTTTAGTTTACAATGCATTCCAAATGATTCTGAAAATGATATTTTTCTAAGATTTTTCTAAATCCTCAATGCAAATGACAGTCAGCATCATTAGAGTAGATATCAAATGTTATTGAACAAACCTCCTAAAGATAACAGTATTTTTTCAAAAATAAAAGCCTTCAAATGTTCTACATGATTACACATAGCAGAGTTCCTCAACATTTGATCCATTCTAAAGATCTGAAAATGATCATTGGTTAAATTTACTGCATTAGGAGGTGATATTTACTGAAATCAAAGCTATTCCAATCAAAAACATCTTCATAGATCCAGTTCCATTTGAAAATTTGACCCTTATTTTGTAGCAGCTTCACAGTTCTTGCATCCATTGAACTTGTGAGTTTGTGGAGAGTTTCTGCTTGAATTTCTTTGCAGGATGTCAGAATAGCCTCCAGAGCTGCTGTTTGGATGTGAACTGCCCCCCACCCTCAGAGATCTTTGCTTTGAGGATGCTCCGAAGGTTCTCAATAGGGTTGAGGTCAGGGGAGGATGGGGGGTCACATCATCTTTATATGCCCATAGCAGCCAATGATGCAGAGGTATTCCTGCAGCATGAGATGGTAATGTCATGCATGATGATGATTTTCTTACAGAAAACGCGATTCTTCTTTTTGCACCACAGAAGAAAGTTTGGGGTTTTTGCCTCATGCTGGTTTCCATAGTAACAGATAAGAGCTCAGTAACAGAGCTTCTAGTGAATCAGCTTAACTTTTGCTTGTCTTCTTCTTCAGGTCTATACCATCTACAGTCGACATGAACTCATCATCCATCTCTGATCAACCTCGGGATTACTTCTGCTCCACGTCACAAGTCAGACTCTTCATCAGGATTGGATTCTCTGCAGTCAAAGCCATCCTCATCCTCCCCCTCAGCATCGTGGTCCTCCACTTGGGTCTTCAAAGATGGCGGCAGCAGTGTTCCTCCAAATCTGTGAGCCACTCTGACGCCTTCACCTTCCACCTGGCTGCCATGGAGCTGCTCTGGATCCCTGGGTTCATCTGCTGTGTTGGTAGTACTTACTTTAGAAACTTGAAGGTCATGAATGTTGGACTGTTGGCTTTTTTTTTCACTTTCTATGGAGAACTCTTTTTTCATAGCTTCACCTGTGTGGATCGGTACCTGGCTGTTGTTCACCCAATCCTCTACCTGCGACTGAAACACGGCGATGGAATCAGGATCAGAAACATCAGCATCACGAGTGCTTGGCTGCTCTGCCTCGGGGTCATAGGATTTTTCGCAGATGTAACAGGAAGAAACTCCATTTTGTACATGTTGGGTTCGTTGGCTGTGTTCCTCATAGTGATCACTTTCTGCAGCGTCTCTGTTCTCTGTGCTCTGATTGGTCCTGGGCCGG
>BSAI01001824.1:0-10218 GCA_036245035.1 Adrianichthys oophorus | reverse complement strand
TCTCCCTCTCATAGATCCTCATCCTGAACTGACCCCTGTACTGTAAATTAAAAAGAGAATTATTTTTTACCACCAGAAAACAGATAAAGATCTAAACAAAGCATTTTTTTTAACCACAGCGATGTGGAGGGATATTTACATGGGGGATCATTCTGCAGGATCTGATGGAATCAAACATCATTCCAATGCTCATCATGCGCTGCATGTCACGATACTCGCCCCTCCTCAGAAAGAACTGCATGCCAATGTAGTTGGAACGTTCATAGACCATGAAGCAGCCGCTCTCCACCCTGCAGGATTGGCACCTGCTCAAGTAAGAGGTTATGTCGGCGCAGTCGCTCATGCATTCATAGGAGCGACCCTGGAAATTCCTCTCTTCAAAGAAAATGATCTAAAATAGCAGAGGACAAAGGGCTTGGTCTTGGCAATCAGGGTTGTATCCATATTTTAAATTTGCATTACTGTAGTGAAAAAAACTATAGGAGACGTTAAATGGTTTATACCATTACCTTGCCCATGATGGTGGTTAAGGTGGTTCCTGGTAGACATTTAATTTACTGTGCCAACTCCATGATTCCAGGGGCTTTTTATACAAGAACCCAGGGGCCATGATGTGTTGTCATTCAAATGTGCAAAACTGATGAATTAGCAGTATGACTTGCACTGAATGGGGCCTATAAATGTGTGACAATGACTCTCCATCCATACATTTCTGGCATTAGTCATTTGCATTGTTCAGCATACACGTAAGCTTTGCCTTTATCCCACAGATGGTCAGAAGGTTGTCCACACGTTGTCAGATCAATTATGGCAACAGGACACATCTCAGGCAAAATCCTAATAGACCCAGAATCGAGGTTCATTTGGTAGAAACATAGCAAGTTGTTTTTGTTGAGGGTGCACTTAAAGTTCTGTCAGTTAACATTAACCTTTTCACACTGTATGCCCCTTATTCACAACTTAGAATTTAATCCAGGACTCTGCTTAAATTAGTCTTAACTTGACCGGAAAAAAAAACACTAAGGACATTTTTTTAAATTTAATTGGAACTAAATTCAGACATGAAGGGGTTAAATCTAACTTAATATCCAAAGAAAATAGATATTTCATGCAATCTAATGTAAACTGCTTAAATAAGAAAATAAAGTACAATATGTGTTTTAATTTAAAGAGTAAATGTTAAATTGATCTGGTAGTGGGAAAAAATGCAATAAAACAAAGAAAAATGGCAACAAGCTTTAACACCTCACAGAGACAAAAAGCCAAATCGACTACAATAATGACCAATAGGCAGTTCTGATTATTGAGAATGTCAGAATTTATCAAGTCTTCCAAATATGGACCATATCACAAAGAATGTGTTTTATTAAAAATACAATAAAAAGCATAATTACAAAAGTCATCAATTTCTAAAGAAAACATTGTCAACCTATAGGATTTTAACTATGTGTGAGAGGAAATGAGAATGAGTTGAACCCCTCATTCATTCCAGACTTTTTGAAGCACATCATGGCAGGATGAACACTGACATGTTACAGCAGCTTTATAGTCCAAACTGCATAATGCACGTTTCTATGTATTTCTTGAAGCCCTCAATCAATCAAAGTTACGTTTTTGGTTATGTGTGAGAGTAGAGTTCATTTGCTTTGGAGTAGATGTTCTAAAGTTATGGCTGTTCTTTGCAATAACAGTAAAAATCATATGTATTTGCCTTTATTTCGCCTATTGGAAAAACCCATGCATACTGCATTGTTAAGTGAGTTTAGGTCACCATCTGCTTACACAATAAGCTTTGATATAATCAGCGAACACTGACAATGTAAATAAAACAACTTCACAAAACATATTAAAAATTTCAAAACTTTTAATTGACTAAGTCTTTGATATTTACAGAAAAAGCTGCAATTGATGGCTAAAATTCAGTGACCCTCCTGAAGGACCCAACAATGGCGCAGGTGGCGCACCAGTCACGGTACCGCCTGTACTCCCCAGGTCTCAGGAAGTACTGTCTGCCGCGGTAGTTTGGGTACTCGTAGAAAATCCAGTAGCCATTCATTACGTTACTAGAGTAGACATGGCGATGATGGAAACGGTCAGACACACAGGGACAGTCATCCATGAATTCCATCATGTGACCGCTGAAGTCTGGCTTCTCATAGATTCGCAATCTGTAGGAACCTCGGTACTGTAAGACAGGAGAAAGATCAACAAACCGTCACACCGCTGATCAAAACCTGACAGTAGGTTAATTAAAATCACCATAGAAGGCAGTCCTATTAACATTTGGGGGTGAGTTGTTAACCTTACCGCTGGAATCACCCGACATGAACGGATGCTGCTGCTGAAACCCATCCACCTCTGGTAGTCAGGGTACTCCCCCTTTCTCATGAAATACTGGTGGCCCATGAAATTAGGTCGCTCATAAATCATGAAACAGCCGCTTTCCACGCGAATGGAGTTGCAGCGGCTGAAGTACAAGTGTAGATCTGTGCAGTCGTTGCTGCACTCATAGCTCCGGCCCTGGAAATTTTTGTCCTCGTAAAAAATAATCTGATGATGAGAGCATGAAGAGCAGGAGTCAGTCTTGACTTGGTGATGCCCATCAGACAGCAACAGCACAGATGGGTTTGCTATGCTGACTACAAACAGTACTTACCTTGCCCATGGTCTCCGTTGGAGAGATTCCCCATTTTTTCAGGGCTTTTTATACTAGCTCTCCACAAACAAAGCATTGTTATTCAAATTGTCCCGGAGTTATAACTGAAAGCTACTGGCACATGTTTAGCTTTTTGTCACAGCACAACATGGGTCTGAAATATGGATTTGTATAAGAAAAAGGGGATAAATAATTAACTTGTTTGGTGCTTTGACATGCTTGGACAAAGGAAAAGACTAGTACGGTATCCACACATCTAGGGACAATGGCAGCAGAACAATATGGAAAGACCTTTTTGGCATTAAATATGTTGTGTAACAGAGCAGGAAGCCATTCAAACTGCCTGCCGCTTCACCTGTGTGTTCAACCCCATTCTATGCAAATAGGTGGATGTGTATGTGTTGGAGGTCAGTGCTGTTGCCCTGAAGACACTCAGCTACTTTGATGAAAGTTTACTACATGATTTTGTCCTTTCTGTAGAGCAAAATCACATTTTTTAATCTAGGTTTGGATGTTTCCAACCCATCTTTTGCAGATGTAAAAACTGTTCACTGATTTTGAAATCTATAATCATTATGTAGCTGACTTTGTGAGCTTTACTTTTCATCTGACTGATTCAGTGAACGTGGGTCACTCATCTATATTGAGACACAGTGCCTTTTTCAGGACTGCGGATTTTAGAGGTTTTTTCCATCAAAATGTGTTTTAGAAAACAAACTCTGATGTCAGTGACTAAGGTTGCCACAAAGGCACGTCATGGCTTAACATTGTTTTGGTGAGGGCTCTTTGATCATGGAGGACGAATTTATATGATTTTTTAAGTACATCTTTGAACAAAAGCTTGTTTTGAGTCTAATGTCTTGTTTCCATTCTTCCAAAATCTCTGGCCACAAACGAGCAGAAAAAATATGTTTGCATTCTTTTAATGTTGTAAAAATTAAATATATTCAACATCCTACAAATAGTTTGGTCAATGTTCTTGTACAGTTACTTTAAATACTCAATAAAAGACATGCTGTCTCAACAGGCAATGTTTCACTCAAGTAAAAATACTCCTTGTATAAAATTTAGCAAATTCTTTACCTGGCTAAACCTTTCAAAGGCGATTCTACATTATCTATTAAAGTGCCATGGGTGAACCTGAGTAGATATTAGACAGATATACTTATACAGGATTTAAAGTTTTTGCAATGGAAAACAAATGTGATGATTATAAATCTGTACCAGCCTGTTATCTCCACAGTGTTCTATTTTACCGTAGCTCTCCAGCAGCTCACCAGTTCAAAGTCACATCTATTTTGCTTTTGACTCAGAAAAAGAGAGCGTCACAAAAAGCAGCTTATCCCATCAGAGGCACAAGCTGGGGCAGGGCACCTCTACTATTTAGTGTGGCATGCCAAAACAGTTTAGATTACACTAGGGAGTAAAAATGAAGCAGAATTTGGAGTAGATGGTCTGTTTGGCTGTCAACTGTTGTTTTAGGGAGAGTAAACACAACAGTATGTTTTAAATGGAACATGGACTAAGAGAAAGTGGACACAGTCAAAGATGGAAGTTGTTGTACATTTTTTTTAATGTGACTACAGACAGTTGATTTTTGGATCAGTTGACATCTGTGATTCTTCTGATGGAGCCAACTTTGGGGCTGACACCTCCCCAGTCACTGAAGCGGCTGTACTCTCCAGGGCGCAGGTAGTGCACTCTGCCTTTGTAGTTAGGCTGCTCGTAGAGGAGCCAATGGCCATCCATCACACTGCAGGAGTTGAAGTCAGAGATACTGAACTGGTCCTGGATGTTAGGACAGTCATCCTCCAGCTCGTGCATCTGGCCAGACATGTCGAAGCACTCGTACAGTCTGACCCTGTACGAGCCTTTGTGCTGCCACCAGATAAAACACTTTTATTGTCAGGAGTCATTTACTGCTGAACACACTGAAACACGCATTTCAAATAAAATACCGAAAACTCTTTGTGCAGCTTTTTGCACCAAAATGTGTCATCATCTCCTCTCACTTCCGCAACAGGTCAGGATTATGTACCTGTGGAATCACGCGACATGATCTGACACAGTCATTAATGCCAATGACTCGCTGGTTGTCAGAGTAGTCCCCTCTCCTTAGGTAGTACTGGTTCCCCATGTAGTTAGGGCGCTCGTAAACCATGAAGCAGCCGCTCTCCACCCGGATGGAGTTGCATCTCTTGAGATAGGTGTGAAGGTCTGCACAATCGCTGCTGCACTCATGAGAGTGCCCTTGAAAGTTTATGTCTTCGTAAAAAATGATCTGCCAGAAAGATGCATGTAGGTTTTCACTCAAACACAGATGTGCAGGAAGATCAGCTCAAAGCTCAGAAGCAAATGTTCTTTACCTTTCCCATGGCTGTGTTGGGGTCAGACGGTTCCACCGCTTGATGTTATGTACAGGTCCTGCCACTGCGCTTTATAAAAAAAAGAAGAATGTGAAGCTGTGTGATTGCACAGCACAAAGTATTGTCATGCAAATATATCCCTCAGTGTGATGTTGAATCCAAGCTGGGGGGGAGTGTCATTTCTGTTTATGTACAGATATCTCTTTTTTGTGTGATGGGTCATTGTTCGTTACCCCATGTTAACCACTGTTTCCTCCAGAAAAAACCATTGAACAATAAACAGATAGTCGGAACAGCATCGCCAAGCATCAAATGAAATGTGATGCTCCTATGACAGCCTGTGAATTCTGTATTTCCTCGTGGAGCAGGTTGATGAAAATAGTCTTACTTTGAGGAGATTGCGTTTTCTGTGGAAATCTGATCATTTTCATTAAATGCATTTTATTGCTGGTTTAAAGCTAAAATAGTTGGTGCCAAAAAACAAGCTCAACTTTGCATAAATAAAACAAAAGTAAATTCAATAAGATTTAGTTAAAGGACAGGACTACTGTTAGTGCCTAAATCTGTCAAGTAATTCTTAGTCTCCCTCTTGGTTTTCTGTTCATTCCATTTGTTTTTGAGTGTTTTGAATTTGTTTGAGCCTCAGAAACACCTGATGTGCTGCACCTCATGGTGAGATTTGGTTCAGCTAAAAACTCTGCAGCATCTTGGCTGCAAACAAACTCATTTTTTTCTTTTTCAGGAACTTCTTTTTTTTCATCTCAACAAAATGTTTTTGACTTCAAGTCCAGCCTGTGGGATGATCACACGGAATCTAACCTCTGATAAAATGCAATTTATACACATTATAATCATCAAGTCTTTTTCTCAATTTTTCTGTGGTAAACCACAAAAGCTTTCAAGTATCTTTTAACAATATTTTCAAAGTTTTTTTATTCCATTGTAATGTAATATTTTTAAATGTTTTATAAAATTGATCTGATGAGGTTTTCCTGTGTAATACTTTCAGAAACCCTGGTTAATATGGAAAATGTCATCAATCAGAACTTTCCGATGTTGCTCTTCTCTGAGCTGTGGCAGCGTTTTGCATCCAGGTTCTTGTATGAGTGCAGAAGAAGCTGTGATGAGATTTTTAATGGATTCTCAGGACACGGATGAACAGGGTTGAAAACACAGCACTGAAAACATCACCGCTCGCTGCTTCCTGAAGACAGTGTGCTATCCCACGCAGCACATCAGTAATCTGTGATGCGCCGGATGGAGCCAACCCTGGCTCTCCTGCCACCCCACTCGCTGAACCGCTTGTACTCCCCCGGCCTGATCAGGTACATCCTGCCCCGGTAGTTCGGGTGCTCGTAAAAAAGCCAGTTGCCCTTTTTCACATTGCAGGAGAAGATATCGTTCCTGTGGAAGCGGTCCATGATGCTGGGACAGTCATCCATCAGGTCCATCACCTGGCCTCCAAACTCGATCCGCTCAAAGAGACGCATGTCGAATGGCCCGCTGTCCTGTGTTTGAATCACAGACACATTAGTGAGCCTCAGAGAGGTGCAGCCACTAATCCACAGCCTAAGCCATGCAGACACAGTACGGGCCTCATAGAAATTTTACATTTTACATTTCAACCACCATAGCTTTACTGTTGAAAACCTACAATTTCAATGTTTTCTTCTGATCTGTACCTTCCATCCCTACCTCTTTTTACCAATCAGCGTTTCTTAAACTCCACTTCTTCAAAATGTGTCGTGTTCCTTTGCTGTTCCTCGAAAACTTGTTCACATGCAGTAGCTTGGACATCAGGTCTTAAGAAAGGTCTTAAACTGGGCTTAAGAAAATCTGGTCTGAACCAGTTGAATATTTTAGAAGAAGGCATGCTAAAACCTGAAAATAGTCTCGTCATGGAATTCACTAAGAACGGAGGTTGGTTATCTTCTTTAAACACTGAAGCATTTTAAATTGCCCCTTAAGGCTTAGTCCCATCTGCCCTTATGGATGGATACGGGCGGTCTGCAGGTAAAAATTGGTCAAGCCTGTAGAGATCAGGTGTACCACAGGAATTATTAAGGTTGTAGACCACTCGGTGAACCTGTAGAGAGCAAATGTTCAGGCATGTTTTTTCTACGGGCACACTGCAGACGACAGGTTGTAGTGAAAACTTGCACAACGCATGAGGTTGAGTATGGGTAAAGTAGGTGAGACCCAGGTGTATATACACATTTTAAATATTTTCACCCCCACCCCCCACCAAATCCTGTAGACTGGCCAAGGAGCCTATTAGTGCTGTTCACGTGATAAGTATGTGCTTCTTGCATGTAGCCTGACTGTTAAAAATAAGGAAATTAGACAATCAGAGTGTGGTTTGTGTAGAAGTCCTACAGGCGTCCTCTCGGCACTTTCACATAAGATGCACACCCTGTGCATGCAGCATTTGTGCACGGTCAGTAAAGAGCCAGTACTCCCACCCTACTCATAACTACAGTGCGGTGTAAACTGACAGTACAATAGCATCACCTGTGCATCATAAGTGCATGTAACTTACTTTATCCAACAAAAACGTCCATTACCACACACACGACAATGTTACATTCTATTTCTATGTGGTCCCTTAAGGTGGTTGAATAAACCTCAAGGGAACTGCACCTTTCAGATGCAGCCGCTCTTCTTTACGACCCTGTGGGTGTGGCTGCATTTTTAAGGTTTCTTTAATGGGCATGGCCAAATTAGCATATTTTACAAGCAATTAGATCTAATATTTGTTATTAAACTGTATGTATAGATCAGTATTTATTATTTAAATCTGCATATTATTTAAACAACATCCAAATAGTGTTTTTGTTGTATCACAGTTCACCATTCGTGGTTTTGCACTTTCTCAGATTATTTCAGCAGTTCTGTGTGCTAATTAGCTTTAAATCTTGTTCATCAATCTCTTCTGCTCTGTGCCTGTTTTCTGTACAGAGATGCGTGACGTGCATCTTGACAGTGACTGTAGCATATATCTTCATCTCGATCAGATCTCAATTTCCATTCTATAAGCCTGGACTTATTTTACTATGAAGGTTTGAACTTTGACAGTTTGAGAGAAAAGTCTGAAAATGTTTATGTTTGTCTGAGGAAAGTGTAGAAAATGCATAGTGAGGAGTTTTACAGCCCTAAAGTTCCACTCTGATCATCTTTTGATCTGTTGTAAAAGTTTTCCCAGTGGTCTTTTAAAAATTCTTCATTATAAACAACCCCAAAGGGGTATTTCGATCTGCTCACGCATCTCTGTGTATTTCTCTAAAACAGGGGTTGCAAACTGGCGGCCTACGGGCCATTTGCGGCCCCCAAGATGATACTTTGAGGCCCCCACCTTAACATGAATGTTTCATGTTAGTGTGGACAACGAGTTTTGTATGAATGACACTTTTACAGAGTTGTGTGCGGAGGTGAAGAAGTGACCAATCATGGTATGATATATGGCCATGGGTTGTTGCACTCCAATCTATAATGGCTGCCAGATCATTCAGAGCATGCACAAACATGACATCACTTCTGCTAAACCATTTTACAGTCAGTAAATGTCTGTGGATTTTACCAACAACAATAATAACCTCCTTAAATGTTTATAGTAATAAAAACGTTTACTTTAATGTTAAAAAAATACAAAAGAAAAAACAAACATTAAGGATGAGGACCGCACAATGCTGCACTGGATTACTAACGGACTACAAATGTTTTCTTCTTCTGCTTCGTTTGACAGCAGTTGACTCACCATAAGAGGATTCAGCTCCACTTACTGACACTTTATTAACTCCATTAACAGACATGTCAATTCATGTTTATGTTATTATTGGCTAAAACAGCATCAGCAGCCTGTGACATCTCCTTAGAGTAAAACGTGCTCACCTGCCAGCACCACCCCAGGCTAACATACACACTCACTTTCTCCATGGAGCTAGCGGTGCTCTTCAAAAGACTTTCATTTTATCTGCTCAATATGCGCATCCATCTTTGCAAAAGTTCTGATGTTCATTGTTTTAGTGGGCAAAATGAAGACACATTGTCGAACCCGGCTCAAGGTGGATGTCATGGAATGGGCGCCATCCACAAAAACAGCACAGCTATTTACCTTTTTATGAACATCTTCTTGATAATTCTCTTTTTGTCACCATATTTTTTCTGTAGTTCAAGTTATTGAAGTTATAAACTGGACAATCAGATTCCTCAATAAAATTAGGTGGAGCCTGCTATCCCCATATGTAAAGTTCAAAACATTTGTGGTAGGGGTGTGGTCTTCCATCAAGCTCAATCCTGACGTTGACATGGACTGACTCGGTCCAATCATTGCTTACTGATGTCCTTTGGCTCCAAATGGCAGTGTCTGTATCGTCGTCTGTAGCGTCTGTAAAATGGCGACTGAATTGACTTTCTTCTGTTGGAACCGACCCCCCCCCTCCATAAACCACCACCATAACGTGGTGGAGGGGTTTGAGTGCTCGAGTGATCTCAGGAGCTATGCTGTCTGAGGCTTCAGCCCCTGGTAGGGTCTCCCATGTCAGATAGGTCCTGAGTGACAAGCCAGACAAAAGAGCGGTTCAGAATCCCCTTTCTGAGAAGAGCAAACATATATCCAGATACGTCACCCAGATTGGCGCTACCAGGGCCCCACCCTGGAGCCAGGCCTGGGGTTGGGGCTTGTCGGCGAGCGCCTGGTGGCCGGGGCTTTTCCCACGGGCCCCAGTCAGGGAAAAGCCAGAAGGATTGACGTGGGATCGATCTCCAGTGGGCCCACCACCTGCAGGAGAGCTCGGAAGGGGCAATGTGGTTTGGGTGGCAGTCGAAGGCAAGAGCCTTGGCGGCCTAAACCCCGGTCATGGAACTTAGCTTTTGGGACATGGAACGTCACCTCTCTGGGAGGGAAGGAGCCTGAGCCTTTGAAAGAGGTCGAGAGGTCTCAGCTAGATATAGTTGGGCTCACCTTTATGCATAGTCTGGGCTCTGAAACTCAGTCCCTTGAGAGGGGTTGGACCCTCTATCACTCTGGAGATTCTGATGGTAAGAGACAACGGGCTGGTGTGGGCTTACTCGTGAGCCCCCAGCTCAGGCGCCAAGTGTTGGAGTTCACCCCAGTGGACGAGAGAGTTGCGTCCCTCCGCCTTCGGGTGGGGGACAGGTCTCTGACTGTGGTTTCGGCTTATGGGCCAAACAGCAGTT
>BSAI01001815.1:0-11263 GCA_036245035.1 Adrianichthys oophorus | reverse complement strand
GCACAAACCCTTTGAAAGCAGGAAAGCAGTTCTGACCGTCAAACATGAACCTTTATCTTCTGCAGCAGATAACCACATTAAAAATGGATGACTTGCTGAACAGGATAAACACTTTTGGTTACACTGTAGAAGACATCTCAGGCCAACTTTTTTAACCAAATCAGAGTTGTTTATGTTTACAAGTGTTTCAGGGTCTGGTGAGTTCAAGCAACTCAGCTGCTTATTACTTTCTTATCTTTGACTTACAGGTGGAGGCGGGGCACCAGTGGTACCTGCAGGTGATCTATGTGATCAGCCCAGAGTCACGCTCCAATCCCAGAATTCAACGCTCTGTGACCTCTCAGTTGAGCCACTCTAAACGTGATCTGGTAGACCGTAGTGGGCGGCTGACGGTGGACGAGTCACTCATCTATGACAATGAGGGTGATCAGGTGAAGAATGGCACCAACATGAAGTCTCTCCACCTGGAGGAGCTCCCCTCTGCCACCTTCAACACCCACTTAGGCAGCTCAGTGGGTGGTGGAGTGGCAGCCATCACACTGCTGGTCCTGGCCCTGCTGGCTTCCTGTTTCCTGTTTCGCCGATGCCGCCACTCAGCCAAGACGAAGAGCTCCCAAAAAAACTACCAGGAGTATCCCCTCAACACCAAGATGGAGGTGTGCATGGACAAGTGTGTGGAGAAGAACTTCAGCAGTAAGCACTGCACAGTGAGAAATATCAACATCAACTGCAACCAGGAACCCAGCAGTAAGGCCAAAGTGAAACAGGTCAACCTAGAGGTGAAGCTCCACAACAACCTGAACGACGGCACCGAGGTCTAAGTCAGGAGTGACAGAGGACTCCAGCTTGAAGGATTTCCTACAAGAAAGTTTCAACTCTTCTAAGAGGAGGTCCACGCATTCACGGGCCGCTTTGGAAAAGGAAGAATGACGTTCAGGATACATCGGGAACCCACAAACTATCCAGGCAAACATCTGAGCGGCATCAGTCGACTCCTCTTCATGTTCAGCTCCGTTATGTGGCTCTGAAAGCAGTGAACCTCCTTCCACTGCTGTAAATGTCCTCCTCTGCATCACACTGAAGATGCAGCTGCTGAGAGGCAGCAGCTGCTTAGACTGCAGGATCACTGCAAACCCTTGAAATCTTACCAAACACATTTGTCAGATCAGCCTTTCACACTTAATGTGAAACACTGTGACTTCATAGGCAACATTTCACTGAGAGAGAAATTATTCTCTGAATTTCTCAAACTCTTGTTGTTTTGAGCAAACAAAAGTGGCCATAGAACAAATAAAGAGCTATCTGCCTTTCTGATGAATTTCTCAAAAGAAAAGTCACTCTTTCTCATCATCTGTTCTCAAAGTTCATCTAAGAAGAATGTAAAGTTATAAAATGTTAAATGAGATTAATCCTTTTTAGGCTTTAGAACAAATGTGAGCAGGAAAAAAAATCCAAAAACCTTTAAGTGCAATTACTCATCTTTTCTTGTCAAGTCAGGAGCAGGAGCTCTGTTTCAAATGTATCTTAAGCCTTACTTAAAGACACATGTACTGTCATGGTTATCAAACAGACGATCACTTTATTGTATGTTTATATGTTGTCAGCTCTCTGATATCTGCCAGTCTGAAGTGCCATGGAGTATCTTCCTCCTGAGACTCAAAGTGGATTATCCAAAGTTTGTTTTTGAGGAGTGACTGCGTTATACTACCGTCACATATACAACTGCCACCGCGCGATGGGGAGGCATTGGCAGAATTTTCAAGATTAGCTGCTGACGCCCGATTTTTAAATCATTGGCTTGGTCACGAATGCAGATGGCGACAGTCTGGCGGATGTCAATCAGGTGAGAATGACATCATTATGAAATCTGGGCTGCCACAGGGCAATGGCAGCCTGATCACTGGCTGTTTGCAGCTCTCACTGAACGATGTGTAAATGTCTCTGGACCACGGCGGTCCATATCAAGTGCCACCAGCCGCTCAGAAACCCAGGACACTGTTCCTTGCACACTTGCGCAATCATGTATTTTTATAATCGTGTAATTTTCAAACAAATCGAATGATGGCAGTGGGGCGGCGGCAGGGGGTGGCTGGAAGGTGGTAGTCTGAAATCATGATACGATTTTGGGAGTCTTGGAGACCCTCCCATCAGGCAGTAGTTCAGGTGGTTGAGCAGGTCAGCCAATGATCCCCACTCCCTTCAACCAACCGCTGTGTTGTGTGGGAAGGCACTTAACCCTCCTTGCCTCCAGGTCACCATTGTAAAAGAGATCTTGATCTCAAAGGGTTCTACCTGGTTAAATAAAGGTTAAAATAAAAAATAAAAATATCCCGCAACCTCCAGATGTGCCCGAGTGGCCACTGCCCAATGTAAAAAGAACAAATCATCCGGCAGCCAATTTCAATTTGAAGTCTTTCTTAAAACCTCAGCTGCTACTGCACGGCATGTGAAAATGTGACTGCTGCCTCACAGTTACAAAGCCACCTGCTGATTTAGCTGGAAAAGTGGCATTAGGCCGCGGTGTGGTGGCATTTTGGGATATGTAAGTGTAGTCTTAGCCTTACTGCTATTCACATGAACATAACCACTACTAGACTTGATCAAAGCTGTTTCTGTTCTGCCTAAAGATATGGACTCCTCAAATGGTTTTAGTTCATGTATGTATTCTTATTTGTGACTTTACAGCTGGACTACTGATGTACCTAGAAGTTTAAGTTACTTTGATTTGTTGTTTTTCTACACTGATTTGAAAGCACTGCAATGACAAAATGACATCTTCACTTGTGTGTTTCTCTTTTGATCCCTACCCCCTTCAGCTGTGTGCCTGTTAAACAAGAACATGGGGACTGTTGGGAGAGGACATTATATTTTTGGTGCTATTATTTTGTGGGGATAAATCAATACTATCAATACAATTCCTGTCTGTATCTGGTGCCTTTTTTAATAATAAACTTTATCTGAAATTAAAAAAACCTTCAAGCGATTTATCCTGTTCTCAAATCTCAAAAATGATCCAGACAAAGCTATGTCTAAATATTTTACAAATAGGATCTTGGCATTTCGGAAGTCCAACACATTAATGCTGCATGTGGAAAAAAAGATTTTAGTATGGGTTTCTGCATGTTAAACAGATTAGCAAGAATTCTCTTAAAACTTTGCTTTGATTTTTAGTTATTGTGAAATGTACGCAATGTCCTTGAATGCGTCACCTTCACCAAAAACAGGTGCAACTGGGTTTCTTTTCAGGAGTGTTTCCTGGGAATCGGAAGTTGTTGCAGAAAGCACTTCAGTGCAGGCAAAGATCCAGATCCAGGTAGATGTTTTCTTTGCTTGCAGATGCAGTCGCTGAGTTGCAGTAACTAAAACGATGTGACTTAAAAGACTCAAGAAAAAAGTGATTATCTGCCTATCACTCTCCATTAAACTTAGATCTGCTTATGTTTATAGTTGTTCAATGATACATTGTCCTGCAAATTAAAAACAGCAACACCTTGAGGTTTCCATGGTGTGCATATGTACAATATAGTTCAGAAGGGACCATGTTTTTGAACAACTCTGACTCATGTCTGAAAGCAGACACTCACCCACCTAGATACCCACACACCCAACCCGATTCAGGCCTTCCATCACAGGGAGCAGCTCTTTCCACAACCTAGGCGGCTGCCTAGGGCACCATCTGCTGGAGGGAGCACCAAATGACAACGATTAGGCTAAGGTTTTTTTTCAGTTCATGACATTTTTTACAAGTTTATTACAGTTGGACACACAACTCATTTAGTTTATAATTAAGAAAGAAATAATTTAAAATAAATAACTAACTCAAAAGTTTGACGAAGCCAATAACTTTTTTGTGCACATGGCTTCACTGTGTGGTTGGTGCTCTGTCTGCTGGAGGAACAGTACTACAGCAGGCCGTGGACAACTGAAGACATTTCCATAAGCTCACTGCTAACTCTGTAGTTGATGAATAGAAGACGTACAGTGCTGTTGGAAGATATACACTTGAATTTTTTTTTTTTCTTCTTTGTACTTTTCCTTTTTAAAACGTTTTTAAAACTTTATGTTAAGGTAATTGTTGTAAACTGTTCAAAGTCCATCCATCCATCCATTTTCTTCTGCTTATCCGGGACCGGGTCGCGGGGACAGCAGTCTAAGTAAAGATGCTCAGACTTCCCGCTCCCCGGCCACTTCCTCCAGCTCCTCTGGGGGGACCCCAAGTCATTCCCAGGCCAGCCGAGAGACATGGTCTCTCCAGCGTGTCCTGGGTCTTCCCCGGGGCCTCCTCCCAGTAGGACATGCCCGAACACCTCCCTAGGGAGGCGTCCAGGGGGCATCCGAACCAAATGCCCGAGCCACCTCAACTGGCTCCTCTCGATGTGGAGGAGAAGCGGCTCTATTCCGAGCTCCTCCCGGGTGACCGAGGTTCTCACCCTATCTCTAAGTGAGCGCCCAGCCACCCTACGGAGGAAACTCATTTCAGCCGCTTGTATCGGGACCTCGTTCTTTCGTTCAAGATCCAGAGCTCATGACCATAGGTGAACATTGGGGCGTAGATCGACCGGTAAATTGAGAGCCTTGCTTTCTGGCTTAGCTCTCTCTTCACCACGACGGACTGGTCCAGCGACCGCATGATGGTGAACGCAGCACCAATTCGCCTGTCGATCTCACGCTCCGATCTTCCCTCACTCGTGAACAAGAATTAAACTCATCCACTTGGGGAAGGAGCACTCCACCCACCCAGAGAGGGCAAACCACCTTTCTCCGGTCGAGAACCATGGCCTCAGACTTAGCGGTGCTGACCCTCATCCCAGCCACTTCAGACTCGGCTGCAAACCATTCCAATGCATGCTGGAGGTCCTGGCTCGATGAAGCCAACAGGACAACATCATCTGCAAAGAACAGAGAGGAAATCCTGTGGTTCCCAAACCAGACCCCCTCTGGACCCTGGCTGCACTTAGAAATTATGTCTATATAGACTATGAACAGAACCGGTGACAAAGGGCAGCCCTGCCGGAGTCCAACATGCACCGGGAACAGGTCTGACTTAGTGCCAGCTATGCGGACCAAGCTCCTGCTCTGGTCATACAGAGACCGGACAGCCCTGAGTAAGGCTGCCTGGACCCCATACTCCCAAAGTACCCTCCACAGGACACCACAGGGCACACGGTCAAATGCCTTCTCCAAATCCACAAAACACATATGGACAGGATGAGCGAACGCCCACGAACCCTCCAGCACCCTGGACAGGGTGTAGAGCTGATCCACAGTTCCACGACCAGGACGCATCGATCTGAGGTTCGACTATCGGCCGGACTCTCCTCTCCAGTACCCTGGCATAGACTTTCCCAGGGAGGCTGAGGAGTGTCATTCCCCGGTAGTTGGAACACACCCTCCGGTCCCCCTTCTTGAAAAGGGGAACCACCACCCCTGTCTGCCAGTCCAGTGGTACAGTTCCCGACTGCCACGCGATGCTGCAGAGACAACAAAGTCAGCAGCTCCCCACCTGCACTGAGAACGGTGGCTGCAGAAAACTGCTTCCCCCTCCTGAGGCGCCGGACAGTTTGACAGAACCTCTTTGAGGCCAACTGTCCTTCTCCGTGGCCTCACCGAACTCCTCCCAGGACAGAGTTTTTGCCTCTACTACAGCCTGAGCCACGGCTCGCTTAGACTGCCGATACCTGTCAGCTGCCTCTGGAGTCCCACAAGTCAGCCAGACCTGATAGGACTCCTTCTTCAGCTTGACAGCATCCCTTACTTCCGGTGTCCACCAACGGGTTTGGGGGTTGCCGCCACGACAGGCACCAGAGACTTTGCGACCACAGCTCTGAACAGCAGCAGAGACAATGGAGGTGGAGAACATGGTCCATTCAGACTCAATCTCACCAGCCTCCCTCTGTACCTGTTTGAAGCTCTCCCGGATGTGGGAGTTAAAGACTTCCCTGACGGAGGGCTCAGCCAGACGTTCCCAGCAGACCCTCACAGTACGTTTGGGTCTGCCAAGTCTTTCCGGCCTCTTTCCCCGCCATCGAATCCAACTCACCACCAGGTAGTGATCAGTGGACAGCTCTGCCCTCTCTTTACCCGAGTGTCCAAGCCACACGGCTGAAGGTCGCCTGAAACGACTACAAAGTCGATCATTGATCTCCTGCTGAGGGTGTCCTGATGCCACATCTATTGATGGACACCTTTGTCCTCAAACATGGTGTTTGATGTGGATAAACTATGATGAGCACAGAAGTCCAACAACAAAACACAGCTCGGGTTCAGATCAGGGAAGCCGTTCCCACCAATTACACCCCTCCAGGCGCTACTGTCGTTGCCCAAGTGGGCATTGAAGTCACCCAGGAGGGCAATGGAGTCCCCCGTTGGGGCACTTTCCAGTACCCCTCCGAGAAGCACCAAGAAAGCTTGGTACTCTGAACTGCTGTTCGGCCCATAAGCCGAAATCACAGTCAGAGACCTGTCCCCCACCCGAAGGCGGAGGGACGCAACTCTCTCGTCCACCGGGGGGAACTCCAACACTTGGCGGCTAAGCTGGGGGCTCACGAGTAAGCACACCCCAGCCCGCCGCCTCTCACCATGTGCAACTCCAGAATGGTAGAGAGTCCAACCCCTCTTGAGAGACTGAGTTTGAACTGCTCTTTGTCTAGCTCGTCACCCAGGACCTGTCTGCCATGGGCGACCCTACCAGGAGCCAAAGCCCCAGACATCCACCGCGTAGGAGGGTGTAAGGTCAGAGATGTTTGTCCAGTTTAGTCTGCTTTACAACCAGCTATTGTTTACTTTTACATGTTTAATAAAATTTTTTATGATTTTTGCAATATATTGATAATCAGTCCAATGAGGACGGCTATGGCTGTGATATTGGGCTATAGAAATAAAATTGAATTGAATTTCTAACTTGAAGGATTAGAGAGCAGAGCAGACGAGTGTCTGAGAGATGAAGTCCGAGCTCTGACGCAGGGACCGGCTTCTTTCTGCGGAAGCATCAGCAGCTGTCAGAGCTGCTGTACAAGTTCCTGTTTGTAACGTTTCCTCTCTTCTGTGTCTGCGCGTCTTTCCAGCACAAAGTCATACCAGCAAAGATGTCTGCAGCAAAGACGGCGTCGATCGGCATCGACCTGGGCACCACCTACTCTTGCGTGGGTGTTTTCCAGCACGGAAAAGTTGAAATCATCGCCAACAACCAGGGCAACAGGACCACCCCCAGCTACGTGGCCTTCACCGACACGGAGAGGCTGATTGGTGACGCAGCCAAGAACCAGGTGGCTCTGAACCCCAGCAACACGGTGTTTGATGCCAAGAGGCTGATTGGGCGGAGGTTCAATGAGCTGGTGGTGCAGGCTGACATGAAGCACTGGCCCTTCAAGGTGATTTCAGAAGGAGGGAAGCCCAAAATCCAGGTGGAGTACAAAGGAGAGAACAAGACCTTCCCCGAGGAGATCTCCTCCATGGTCCTGGTGAAGATGAAAGAGACTGCCGAGGCCTACCTGGGCCACAAGGTGTCCAATGCCGTCATCACAGTGCCGGCGTACTTCAACGACTCCCAGCGACAAGCCACCAAAGACGCGGGCGTCATCGCAGGACTCAACGTCCAGAGGATCATCAATGAACCCACAGCGGCCGCCATCGCCTACGGTCTGGACAAGGGCAAGTCGGGAGAGAGAAATGTGTTGATCTTTGACCTGGGAGGAGGCACCTTCGACGTGTCCGTCCTGACCATTGAAGACGGCATCTTTGAGGTGAAGGCCACGGCCGGAGACACTCACCTGGGCGGAGAGGACTTTGACAACCGCATGGTCAACCACTTTGTGGAGAAGTTCAAGAGGAAACACAAGAAGGACATCAGCCAGAACACGAGAGCCTTGAGGAGGCTGCGCACAGCCTGCGAGAGGGCCAAGAGGACCCTGTCCTCCAGCTCCCAGGCCAGCGTGGAGATCGACTCTCTGTTTGAGGGCATCGACTTCTACACCGCCATCACCAGAGCTCGCTTTGAGGAGCTGTGCTCCGACCTGTTCAGGGGAACGCTGGAGTCGGTGGAGAAAGCCCTGAGGGACGCCAAGATGGACAAGGGGCAGATCCACGACGTGGTGGGAGGCTCCACCCGAATCCCCAAAATCCAGAAACTCCTGCAGGACTTCTTCAACGGCCGGGAGCTGAACAAGAGCATCAACCCAGACAAGGCGGTGGCTTACGGCGCCGCCGTGCAGGCCGCCATCCTGTCAGGTGACACCTCAGGCAACGTTCAGGACCTGCTGCTGCTGGACGTGGCGCCTCTGTCCCTGGGCATCGAGACGGCCGGAGGAGTCTTGACGGCCCTGATCAAACGCAACACCACCATCCCCACCAAACAGAGCCAGGTGTTCAGCACCTACGCCGACAACCAGCCCGGGGTCCTGATCCAGGTCTACGAAGGCGAGAGAGCCATGACCAAAGACAACAACCTGCTGGGCAAGTTTGAGCTGACGGAAATCCCACCCGCTCCACGAGGTGTCCCGCAGATCCAGGTCACCTTCGACATCGACGCCAACGGCATCTTGAACATGTCGGCAGCGGACAAAAGCACCGGCAAGTAGAACAAGATCACCATCACCAACGATAAGGGTCGTCTGAGCAAAGAGGACATCGAGAAGATGGTGCAGGAGGCCGAGAAGTACAAAGCCGAGGACGAGGAGCAGAGGGACAAAATCGCCGCCAAGAACTCCCTGGAGTCCTTGGCCTTCAACCTGAAGAGCAGCGCGCAGGACGACAGCTTGAAAGACAAAATCAGCGAGGAGGACAGGAAGAAGGTGCTGGACAAGTGTGACCAGACCATCGCCTGGCTGGAGAACAACCAGCTTGCCGACAAAGACGAGTACCAGCACCAGCAGAAAGAGCTGGAGAAGGTGTGCAGCCCCATCATCAGCAAGCTGTATCAGGGAGGGAGGCCCACCGCCTCCTGCAGAGAGCAGGCGGGGGCCCACAGCCAGGGGCCCACCGTTGAAGAGGTGGACTGACGGAGCCCTCAGTTTGGACTCTCTCAGACTTTGCTCTGCTGGACATTGCAAGAAAACATGAACTGAAATGTTGGAGGAGATGCTGTGATTTCATGTCTGTCAGACACAATCACATTTGGAACCTCAGCTGATCGTTTCCTGTGTTTCTAATTAATTTTTTTAAATAAAAAGAATTTGTTTTGTTCTATTTTAATGGTCTTACATTTAGAATACACCACTATACTTTAAGATATGTCCTCACGGTTGATGGGGGCTCTGTCCATATCTGTCACTGATTCCAAGTGGCGCATGATTTACAGAAACAGGCCAAAACTGATGTTTTCTTTGTATCTATTCATTCATTCTCAAAACAGGTCCAGTTTGCATTAAAGAAAAATTGTATGATAAAAAAAGTAATAATTTTTGACAGGTTTGCAGACGGTTGACAGAGCAGACTGTTGGATGGAGCTTCATAGATCATAGCATCAAATCAAATACAAAAAAAGGCCAAACAAACAAAAACAGGAAATTTATTCATTTTAAAACGGACTACGTTTGAATAATAAACCAGTCCAACAATTATATTTTACTAAAAAAAAGGAAGCACTTTCCAACAGAAATGTATAATTTAATCAAAATGTATGATTGAAAGAATCCATTTTATTACTGTTCTGACAGTGATTTCCACTTTACAGCGACAAACATTTACTTCCTTCATTTGAAGTGGAATTTCGTCCAGGAACAAAATGCAAATATTAATTTCTCCTAAATGATACATTTTTAAAAAAGATGCCATTCATACATCATTACAAATCCAGGTCCCTGATTGGTCAACGTTTAACTTCTTTAACTTTTAGCGTACTTTCAATGGCTGCGTGTTTTTTACATAGAGCCTGAAAATGGTCATTACAAACTGGTGTAACTTTGTGTGAATGAGGGTGTTTTGAACCCAGAACCCGAAACACACATCTATGCGCGTTTACATAGACATTTCATTGGAAGTTGCCATTTGAAGGCACGTTCTCGAGGACGGTGTAAACTTAGCACCAGGGGAACTATCTCTGTGAAGAGTAATCTCAACCAGAACCAGGTCATCAGAAAAGGACCACGTGGGTCAGATTGATAGAACCAGCACCCCAACAAATCATCACCTGAAGATCAGGTTAACACCTCAAGCTGGAAAGGTTTGCCCACCCCTGGGTTAGGGCATCGGGAGGCCCAGGGAAACCAAGGACCCACACTGGATGGAGCTCGTTGTGCACCCTGGGAATTGAACATTGGTTTCCTGTTCGCCAGTTCCACACTTAACCAATTGAACACCAATACAGCATCACCAATGGGGAACCTTTCTGTGTGGAGTTTGCATGTTCTCCCCGTGCATGCGTGGGTTTTCTCCGGGGACTCCGGCTTCCTCCCATCGTCCAAAAACATGCTTCATAGATTCATTGATCTCTCTAAATCAGGGGTCACCAACCTTGTTCCTCAAACTCAAACTTTATTTATTTGTACAGCGCCTTTCCTTCTATTTAAACCCAAGGCGCTTTACATACAAAATAAATAAAGAAATAATCACAATAATAAAACCATTTAAAACTTAGAGGTTCAACCAAATACACACAACATAAAAGGAACAGCCACGCAAAACACCCCCCTCCCAGTTCCTCCCTCCATCCACTCAGCCCCCACAATACATGACCACCTCCGCCACCACCCCTCACAGGAAAACTGAACAAAGACTAAAAACTGCAGCTCTAGGGAAAAAGTCTGGCTTGCTACTGTTGTGCAGAAATGGTATTACAGGGATCCGTTTATTCCAAGGTCCAGCCCAACCACAGGGGTCATCACCGCAGTGCCCACCCAACACAGGGCAGCACAGAGCCCCCTCTACATGGAGGTACCCCAGCCACCCCAATGAGAATGAGCACCGCAGCACCAGCTCACCCATAGGCAGAACCAGGAGGGCCCCAGAACAGCGGATCCCCGAGAGGAAGCACTGGAGTCAAAGAATAAATTAATAAAAAGCAACAATTGAACAAACACTTAAATAATGTGAATATATTCATAAAAACATGGTTAGTATATTAAAACAAAAATTGTGTATATAAATTAATTATAAAATGATTCAAATAAAAGTTAATAAATAAATAAAAAGAGAGGAAAAGATCAAATTATATAATTCCAAAAGTCATAAAAAAGACAGATTAAAAAGGTGGATCTTGAGCCTCTTCTTAAAACGTCTATGGTCTCTGCGGCCCTGACGCTCTCCGGCAGGTCGTTCCAGAGGCGAG
>BSAI01001753.1:0-24078 GCA_036245035.1 Adrianichthys oophorus | reverse complement strand
CTGATTTTCCATTAATTTAAATCAGTTTAGTCGGTTTCATAAGCGCATTATGGAGGTTCTGATCGCAGCATCTGAGGGTCTTCAGCGCAGCCACGGGGTGATCTCGGGGTCCCGAAAGAGCCGTCCATCAATGAAGAGTTTGTCCACTGAGACAACCGCTCGAGACCCGGAGGTGAGGTGCTTCCTCCTCAGCGGGAAAAGGATCTTCCTGCGCCGGAGGATCTCCGCCGGAAACTGGTCGTTGACGCTGAAGTGTGTTCCCTTCAGCTCCTGGCCGCGGCTCCTCACCAGCTGTGTCTTTCCCATGATGAATGTGTTGTAGCAGTCATTGTTGAAGTTCTCCAGGTCCTCCAGGCTGTCAAAAATGTATTAATCTTTTTAGAGGTTTTGTGATTATTATTATTACTTAAATATGGCGGTAAAAGGAAAGCAGACAGAAATGTTTGTTCCACTACTGTAAGTGCATGTAGTCGCACAATAATATTTCCAGTTGCTCACTTAACCACTTACAGTGAATTCAAAAACATAATGGAAACAGCGGTATGTCATGGACAAGGCTTTTATAGAGTGTAAGCTCATTTCAAATATTTAACCAAAGATGCTGTCCTCTTGTAATAAGTGTTCTGCATTTAAAAGTGTTTTACATGCTGACTGAAGGTAAAATGTGAGGTTTTTGAACTTTTTTTGGCTAAGTAATCATTTACTTTGAAAATGCAATTGGTGCAATGCTCTTTGCAATATAAGCTTTTTTTATCTGAAGCTTTTTTTTAATCAAGCTTGTTAGGCAGCTTCTACAGGTAACACCAGTTAAACTCTATTTTTTACATTATTTTGTAAGAGTTGTTTGAAGCCCTCTTATCTAATAAATGTTCAACAGCTGGTTCTGTAATTACCTTGAGTCTTTGGTTTTTCTTGAAGAAAATAAATGTTTAAAGAATTGGTAATGTCCTTTCATTTTTGTTTCAACAGAAAAAGCAATGAACTATTCAGATGTCACATACAAATTTCCTGAAACCTTGAAATGCAAAAACTACATTTCTTTTTTTTTTTGGCTATTTCATTCCAAAGCTTTACAAAATTAAGTGTAACATGGACATTGAAAGGTGACAACTTTTTGTAAGTACAGCTGTTACACTTTATTTGATCAGAAGCATTGTGGGAAATATGTGTGATTTTTGTGACAGTTTAGGAAGTCAATGAGTGCTGTGATTTGTTCCAGCAATACTTTGAACAAGCTGAATCATTGTTACGAACAAGTCTCTACCAAATGACTGAAATGGCGCAAGAGGGTTAATAACGGACTTGATGGCTTCCACTGCAGCTGGATCCAGAGGACACTCAGTTTCTGGTTCTTCAACTACAACAGGTTCTTCCCTGACGCAGTCAAATGTCTCCCAGTCAGATCCAAACAGCCCCAGGTTCTGTCGTTTGTAAGAAAAAAAATTAAATACTAAGAGAGAAAAGTATATGAAAAACATTTAAGCTCGGCTGCATTGATATTAAATTTTAAATTAAACCTGTGAGGTTTCTTCCATCTCTGCAGTTGGTCTTTGCGTGTGTCCAAAAACCCAGAGCTGATTGAGGCCCCCCTCAGACTTTAGAGGGTGATCGTCCCATCCCTCTGTGAAGGTGTGAAGTGCATTTGCCAGTCGAGGAAGGAATACATAATGTGCACAAAACAAACGCAGAATATCAGAGAGATCCAGAAGGCCATCTTCCTCCAGGCTGTGAAGAACTTCATAGCAAAGCTGAGTTACACTTGTCCAAACGCCACGCCATAGATGCTCAATCCTAATGCAACAAAATTAAAGACATGATTAGATGGCATCAGAGATAAAAAAAAAAATGTTGCAAGGCAGTGACAAAGAAGTGATTTACTTCTTTCAGATAACAGTTAAACAGCCAAACAATGTGGTGATATTTAGGTTTTTAACATAAAAGGATGATCTGATCACTTGTGTATAAAAAACTTGGATAATTATTGATGGAGTCCAAAAGTAAGACCTTTGATTGTGCTCGCTCTTTCCAGCAATAAAGCTGCCTCTTCCAGTCCCTTTTACACTAAACATGGCTTCAGCTATTCCCACGTTTTCAACACCTTCATCACCTCTGACCCTGCAATTACATTTAAAATAAAATATGTAAGACAAAACAAATTTTAAAAATGTAATGAAAAGAGTTTCACAAAAGCCATAGTTTTCCAAAGCCTTCAGGAAAAATGCGAGAGCAGTCTTTGTTTTGTTATTTGTTGCAGAATCAAGGTACATTATCAAAAAATGTAAACAACTTTGATTAGAAATAATAATGCAACACAAGCTGTCTTTCTAGCAAGCATGCACTCACCTTTCTGTTGCTCCAAAAATGACAATATTGTACCTAAAGAGAAGACATTTTTAGGTTTCTAGTTAACAATACCAGATTTTAATATGAAAATGACAATTTACCGTATTAACTTAGGATTGGTATCAATCTGTACTATGGACAGTGGATGTTGAACACTGTATGTCCTTCTGACAATGCATCCAAGGTGCATCAATCTGTCCAAAACTCCAGCAGCATCAACCCTGTGCATTGAGTTTTTGATGCGCTCCCATTGAATTGTGTGACCCTCTGCTTGCAAGCAACCTTTGACCATCCTGTATCCTGCATTTGGTAGTCTGTTTTTTATCAACAAAACCACATTGTCCAGTTCTGAGTCAGACAAGTTGCTGTAGCAAGACCTTGATGACAACCCATGATCACGCATGCGGCGGAAGATTGTGGATTCACCAACTCCCAGCAAGTTTGCAATACAAGACACAATACAAGCCAGTATGTCTTCAGAAACTTCCAGTTTTGGTTGCCCATGTCCACTCCTCACTTCTGTAACAAAAACTCTGGTCCTGTCTTGACAGAGGGCTTCATTAATTTTTCTTTAAGGCTTAAGAGGCACTCCGCAATATCCAAGGGAACTGGAAAAACGGTCTGAGCAGATGTCAGTATAAACACCTCCTGATTCACAACATATTGAAAATAGTCCAAATCCAAATCAGTCTGACCAACAACTTCATTCATTCTTCATTGAAAGGATATCATTAGTTCAGTGAGCAGTGATTCCTGTCAATACAACATGTAAACAGTTAAGAGTATATATACAAACACATGTTTTTTTCATTATTACTTATTCTGATACGTTCTGCATGTTATTCTTGTTTTGTTTTCACTGCTTGTTCTGTGCAGGTCTGTGTTCCTTTTCTGCTCCCTCTCACCTGTGTCTCCTGCTGCATCCTGTTTAGTTGATTGTGTGTTTCTGTTCCCTGTGTTGGAGCATTTTGTGTTCTTAGGTGATCTTGTGGTCCTGTGATGAAAACATGCTCCAAACTCACCCCTCTGTGTCCAAGCCTTCTCTGCGTCTGGGTTTTTGAACTCCACCTGTAACATATTCCACTTTTAGATGTGTTCAAGGTCCACAGCTAACATGTCAATACAGAATACATGAGAAAAAATAATCTTGATGCAATAATAATACAAACACATGTTCAAAATACCCATGTTCCTTTCTTTTTCTTTTTCCCTTCCACCACAGTCTCTAACTGGCTGTCCAGTACACAATTTATTAGTTTGTGTGAATGAAGGGGCCAAACATAGAGAAATGTATGCCTTTATCAAATATCTGGATATCCTGAACCATGTGGACAGGGCCTCAGTTGATTGTATTCCACAATAAGTTTACTTTTATTAATTTGGTGGTAATATTAGTAAGACTAAGAAATCTCCCACTGAGTGTGCATGACCTCTATGAGCCCATCTGGAGCTGCTGAAAACCATTGGCTGGATATTAAAGGCAAGTCAACTTTTTTGTCAAATGTATACTGATACAGTTACTGTGCTCTTGGAACCCAAGAGGCAATAAAAAAATTAAACAGTAAAATAAGAACTCAAGCATAAAATATAAAATAATAATAACAAAACATTTACGCTAATCATTGGGGTAAAAACATGCTGTTCTCTTGGAGATGGTGTCGTTTTAGAACTTGTTTGCGATCTTTCTCTTGTGCTGCTTTGCAAGAAAATGTGCCTTTAGGAACTTGGTACAGACGAGACAACTTTAAGATGAAGTACCTTTCATGTGTTGAACCAGTTAAGTATTGACTTGATAGTTTAAAAACAAAACCTTCCAATATACCTTAGTTACTCCTGCTTTGTCTCAGCTCATAAACAGTGAACGCATTCACAACACAATATTGCAAAGTTGAAAATCCTTGAATCCTTGTGGTGAATGCTGATCACCCTGGGACAGATCCTTTCTGATAGAGGACAGTTTTTTTGTGTGGAGATGCACTTAAGCTGTCCCTAAATTTTTAGGTGGATGACTTTGAAGTTTGCAATCCTCTTGGAACATCCCGCAAGAAGTTTGAAGTCACAGCCACTTATTGGGTGTTTGCTGACATTCCTGCCACTCTGAGATCCACTCTAACTTCCATCTACCGAGCAGTTCTTTCCAAGAGAGAAGCTGTGACGAAGTACAACTAACCAAAGGTGTTGGATTGGCTTGTGAAAGATTTGAAAACACTTGAAGATGATGGAATGTTTGTGCCAAGTTTAGGCAAAGTAGTCAAAGGAAACATTTTCGCACTAGTTGCTGATAGTTTTGCAGCTCTTTCAGTGGGAGGATATTTTGAAAGTTTTTCTGCCTCTTGCTTCTGCTGTTTTTTTGTCGAAGAACATGCAGGCATTCAGCAGCATGAAGCAGCAGAAGGAGTGTTTCCACTGCTCCCAAAAATCAATGATGCCATGCATGTTAAAGCTGCAGAAACCGTGAAGAGTCCCATCATTGTAGCAGCAAAAGACAATGTCCCATATCTGCCACTTTAATGTCATGAGTTTGTGAGTAATGGGCACCAGACAACCGAATTACTCCTTTTGGGGATGAATAAAGAATGACTTGCCTGCCTGCCCGCCTACACGTCTATTTGTCTATGTGTGGTTATGTGGACAATGTTTTTTTGGACCCATCTGTGCCTGACACCACCTGTTTCCTCCTTTAGATTTAGGACTCTCACCACAGAAATCTTTAGACCCCAAGACTTCTTCAGGCTGTTCCTAACCACCACGGATGAACCTCCTGAGCCCAATCCTGTCATTCAAGATCCTTTTCTCTTGTTGCAGGATCAGCGGTACAGTTGGTGGATTGAGATCTCCTTTGAATGTGTACAGACTGACTGGAACAAGCTGCTACTGGATTCAGTCATTTGATTTCAACCAGAGCCGAGGCGGAAGAGGAGGAGAGGGAACTGTTGCCTGTTTTTCTAATCTGTTTTCCCAGAACTATTGCATAATGTTTTGAAGTACATGTTCAATGTAGAAGGTTTTGTTGTTGTTTTTCTTTGCAATCACACGCTTACAACATAACTTTCCTTTTTAAATGCAGTAAGGGTTTGTTACTCACAGCATGCTGTTGAAAAAGAGGTGCATGAACATTTTCACTTCACTCAGCGTTCTGCGGGTCACCTAGGTGGCCTGTACAGGTTTGCCCATTTTTTGCCGGCAGACAGCCCATATCCACTTTGTGTCTAACGCTTTTTATGGTGGCATTTAGAATGTGCTTTTACACATTCATTTCCTCTGGGGTTGGTTGACTTGAAGATGGCTTTTTAACTCCAGTGATGGAAGATCCTGCAGCGGATCCTTTTGTCTCCATTTTGAAAATGCACATCATTGTTTAAGACTAACATGAATTGATCCAAACGTTTTAACCTTTGAAATGGTAAAACAGTGCTGCAGTAGCAGACCATCAAACATGCAAGTTTCTAGTGTGTTTACAACTGTGCACACTGACACCATTATGTCTGCTGAATCATCATCTGTAGAGGGTTGGAATCAGATTTTCCAAATGTAGAGATGCACATTTTCTTTTAGTCTTTGCAACCTTACGATTACCCTGTGACATTTTCCAGCAAGGTCAGGGAGATGAGCAGGAAAGAGGCAGAACAGAAGGATTTTTTTTTGCAGTTTGGATAAACCCGTCAGCTCCTGTAACATCTGCTTCAGCGCCTTTCTGTGCTCATGTCCGCTTTGGTTGAAGTCACTCAGTTTTCCCTCTGGACACACCTGACTCTCCAACATGCAACATGCTCTGATCTGTCATCTTCACCAAATACAGGTCAATCAGAAAAAGCTAGATTTTCATCACTCAAACACACAACGGCTTCTAAATTAAAAAGTGATGCGTAACTTCTTTGTAAAGATGAGAGCTGCAGGCAGACTAACTATTTCAGAAAGTCTGTCCTTAGCAGGGTCTCTGCAGAAATCTAAAATCATGCGTTTCAGTCCATTTTAGTGCATTTTTTATGTGATGAAGTCAACAAAAACAACTTTCTACAGACACTGAAGGGAACATTTATTTTTCTAAAAAGTGCACCTCAGTTTGTTTTGACATGAGATTTACATTTGGTATTTTTTACTTTTAATTTGTTATAATTTGATCGTTTGTGTGATCCATCATGTGTTGTTTTTTTTTTTTTGTTTTTTTTTTTTGTTTTTTGCTTTGAGCTCCAAACATTCTTCCAGCTTTACATGTATGAGAAGCTTCAGAGAAGAAATGTGGAGAGACCAGAACTCCTTCATGTTCTTAGAGCATTGCAGAATCTGTCTCTGCCGCAGACGTGGCCTCCATTCCTGTTCTAGTTTTAGCATGTCAATATTAGCATAAATGTGTTATTAATCTAATCTAAGTCCACTAAACTGGGGGAATAGGTTGCCATAGTTTGGTTTAGCAAACTAACTTCCCTCAGCTTAGCGTCACAGAGAAGTATGTATCATGGATGTAATGAAAACTATAAGTATTCCCCCAAGCTTCATTACAATTGGTGAGGTAGTGGTGCAGCAAATAAATATTCTGATTGCTAGCTAGGGCTGCACGGTGGCGCAGTGGTTAGCGCTCCCGCCTCGCAGCAAGAAGGTTCCCGGTTCAAGTCCTGGCTGGGGGACCTTTCTGTGTGGAGTTTGCATGTTCTCCCCGTGCATGCGTGGGTTTTCTCCGGGTACTCCGGCTTCCTCCCACCGTCCAAAAACATGCTTCATAGGTTAATTGGTCACTCTAAATTGTCCCTAGGTGTGAATGTGAGTGTGTATGGGTGTGTGATTGTGGCCCCTGCGACAGACTGGCGACCAGTCCAGGGGTGTACCCTGCCTTCGCCCATGAGTAGCCGGGTTAGGCTCCGGCAACCCCGTGACCCCGAAAGGGATGGAGCGGATTGGAAAATGAATGAATGAATGAATGATTGCTAGAATGGCTGAAAGAGGCAGGTTATAAGCCTAACTTTGAATGAAGAAACTGTGTCGGGCTCTGATGAAGAAGTGAGTGCAGGCAGGTGTGATGTGTGATAGAAGAGTTTCAGCTCAAATGAAAGGAAAAGTGAATAAAACTGTGCTGAGAGCAGCCATGTTGTTTGTTGGTACTGAGGAAAAGACAGGAAGCAGAACTGGAGGTAGCAGAGATGAAGATGCTGAGGTTCTCTTTAGGAGTGACCAGGATGGATAGGAACAGGAATGAGAACATCAGAGGGACAGCACATGTTAGAGGTTCTGGAGATAAAGTCAAAGAGGCCAGACTGAGATGGTTCGGTCACGTCCAGAGAGACAGTGAATATATTGGTAGAAGGATGCTGAGTCTAGAACTGCAGGAAAGAGGTCTGGAGGAAGACCAAAAAGGAAGATTATGGAGGCAATGAACGAAGACATGAAAGTAGCTGGTGTTAGATGTTAGAGTAGAGGATGCAGAAGACAGGGCTAGATGGAGGAAGCTGATTGACCCCTGAAGGGAAAAGTCAAAAGAAAAAGAGGAAAAAGAAGTTCATTTAGTGAGACTGATGTTTACTTGGGAAAGATTCAGTTTTGTTTCAATAGCAATAAATCATTTTACTTGTTTATCTTTACTTATCACAGCAGAAAAACAACACAGCAGGAGACCTCAGACGTGGACCTGACCAGGATTTGGACCTGTGGGAACTCCTGACCTGAAGCAGGTTGTCCTTACACACAAACAGGACGGAATAATGTGACAAAGACAAGATGTTATGTTTCAAGCACATGCAGATATTCATCTCACTTTATTTGTTAACATATTGTTTACACAACAGTGGCCTACTTGTTTAGTGCGTCCTCACAACACGTCTGCAGAGAGGATTTATCTCCTGAGAAATGAGCAGCAGACGCTCTGAGTGTTTGACATCAGAAAAGCCTTCATGAAGGCAGCACATAATCACTTTGATGAGTGCTGACTTTAATTATACTGCATGATGCTCAACAACAATCATGAGAGCGCCGGTAATGGCAGTCAGCAGCACATTAGCACAAATGACAGATTATTAAAGCGCAATTATGGATTCACTGAACAAAGAGCAAGTGTGTGTGTGAGTGTTTGGATATATGTGTTCCTGCATGCATGCCTATGCACGTGGGTGTGCTTGATAGCGTGACAGTTGGGATTTGATGTCACCACATGTATGACCGCTCGTCATATATTCTTGTTGTTACTCGTCTCTTCAGTATTGCATCTGTTGTCGTCCTCTGTGTTCTGCTTGTGTGATCTGTAAGCTCAGATGCAGAGGGAAGGCTGGGTAAAGTTTAGTCTATTTTCAAAATTATATTACTCTGGCAAACATAAAATGAGTAATGAAGGATTTAAAAAAAAAGTGGAAAAGTAATGTCTTAATCACATGCCTCAGAACAGAGGGTTGACCTGTACGAGTGATGTGGGTTTTTGGGTTGTCCAGGTCTGTGGAGGATTGTAGAGAGGAGCATCGAGGAGCACAGGTGTGTCCTGCGGGACATCATGACAACGAAACGTACCATTGTCGTGCGTATAGTAAGTGTATCTGGAAGTATTTATAAGGCACTTGAAGGACACACGAACTTCTAGCATACCGGTGATGTTGTCTTATGGGGCACTAATGCTGGCTCCTTACTATCTACACACAAATGCTGCATGCACGGGGTGTGACTGTGATACACAGGTACCTGTAGGCCCACACAAACTATTTTCTAAGAAGCGTGCATTTATCACTCCAGCTGTGCTACTGAGCTCTCAGTGCAACAGCGTCCAGGGAGGTTAAAAAAATATGTATCTGTGTTTCACTTTTACTTTACTCTTAACAACTTGTGGCCCGCAGCATGCCTGTAGAAAAAAAAATGTACACCAACTTTTTCTCTCTACAGTTCACTGAGCAGTCTACGACCTTGATATTTTCTGCAGGTCACCTGTGTGATCCATGTGTGATCTCTGTATAGGTTTGACCATTTTTTACCTGCAGACGGCCCATATCCAACTGTGAGGACAGTTATGACTAAGACAGATTATAACTGCTACATCACTGAACCCGGAAGAATTACGTGTAAGTGTGTTCCATTATATGTAAACGTGGTCTTATAATGGGGATTTTGCTCACATTACACAGTGTGTTTGTCACTAAAAGGCCAGTAAAACTTTTTTGTTTTTGTTTAAAATTTTAGGCTCAGTAATTTTAAAGAAAAAAGAAAAATGTGTTCAAGAAGCATAACAAAGAGAATTAAAGCCGCGAGCGGCATTGGATGGCCTTAAAATCAAATTGAAATGCACTGGAAACAGGAGGATTGGGAGCTTGGGTTGAGAAGATGGCTGCTGCTGGTCCTGCTGTCTGATGAGCTGACGACATCCGGGCAGCTGCTCCTCCACTCAGCGGTGAAAATCCTCGCCCTGTCACTGCTTCCCGGACCAGGAGAGAAGGCCGCCTGGTATCTGGAGGTTGATCTTCCGCCAAACGCTCTAGAGAGATGCGGTTAGTAGACGCCCTGACACCCACCGCCGTCCGAACGTAATCCACGTCCTGCAGGATCGAACCACTCGGGGCTTCCATCTGCGGTCTCCGTCGGGGCGTAAGACTCAAAGTCCGCCGCCACCTCTCCTCTTCCTGGTGTCCTGCTTGCCCCAGCGGCCGCTTCCCCTCCCAAAGCAGGTGTAACACCATTTCCCGCTTGTCCTCCTGCTGCGAGGGGCCCACTTACTTCAGCGGCCAAGACTAGTCGACGTGATCGCCTAGACTCTTTCATCGTGGGAACCTCCATGGTCAGGCATGTCTGCTTTAACGGGAGCCGCATCTTCTGTCACCCAGGCTTATTTTAGATAACAACATTGATTGCCTTTTTTAACTGAGACTTGGCTTGGTACTGATGCTCCTGTTATTCTCACTGAGGCTTCCAAAGCAAATTTTTACTTTTTATTTTCTATCAAGGGAGGTAAAAAAGGCAGTGGCGCTGCATTGATTGCTTGTGGCTCATTGGTAACTAAAACAATCATGTTAAATAGTTATTCCACATTTGAGTATCATACATTTTCTTTTATCTGCCCACCTATTTTATGTGTTACCATCTATAGACCACTTAAAACAAAAACTGTGAAAACCAAAGCTAAAACACCATGGAGAAATAAAAAAATCTAAGTCATGAAACTGGGATACAGGAGAGCGGAGAGGAAGTGGAGAAAAACAAAACTAGCTGTGAATCAAGAGATCTTTAAGGAACAACTAAGGATGTACAACAAGGCGCTAAAACACGCTAGAACCCTCCACTTCTCAAACTTAATTATACAAAATAAAAACGAAATTTCTTTTTAACAGAATAGACTCTATAACAAATAGAGAATCTCAGATGTCCTCCATGCCAGCATCAAATGCTACATGTGAGAGTTTTGCAGACTAATTCAGTAGTAAATGGTAAATGGCGTATACTTATATAGCGCTTTTCTACCTATTGAAGGCCCAAAGCGCTTTACAGTCACAGACCCATTAACCCAATCATATACACATTCATACACTAATGGCGGCTCCGCTGCCGAACACTGGCGCCAACCTTCCATCAGAGGCAATGTGGGGTTCAGTGTCTTGCCCAAAGACACTTAGACACATGGGCGGGCAAGGATCGAACCTGCAATCACAAGCACCTTCGATCACAAGCCGACTGCCCTTTCAACTGCACCACGGCCGCCCTACAAGTAAACTCATACAGTAAAATCAATGCTATTAGATCTAGTCTTTTAACTAAAAAAAAAGTTGATTTTATTGAATCTATTGCATTGTAGTCATCAAAGGAAACACTTGTGGCCTGTGGAACGTTGGTCCACTTCTTGTTGATGGCTGTATGAAATTGCTGGATATTTGCAGGAACTGGAACACGCTGATCCAGAGCGTCTTAAACAAAGCGGCTGTTTGAGTGGCTGCCTGAGGCCATCTTGGAGGTGAACCTGCTGGATGTAGAGCTCCCAGTCAGGTGTGGTTACACCTGGTCTACGGAGTTCTAAATTAGTATTTATTGTAGTTCTAAAGTCTACAAAGCGCCTTTGGAGACAGATGATGGTAGAGTAACAAACACTCAATTCAATAGCAACAGCTCTGGTGAACATTCCTGCTGTCAGAATGCCAATTGCAGGCTCTGTAAAAATCTGCAGCATCTGAGGCATTGTGCTGTGTAATACAACTGAACATTTCAGAGGGACTTCTTATTGAGGCCAGTCTAAGGCACACATGCAATAATCCGGCTTTCTAATCAGCATCTTGATATGGCACACCTGTGAGGTGGGACAGAATATCTCAGCAGGAGAAGTGCTCACTATCACAGATTTAAACAGATTTGTGTAGAATATTTAAGACAAGTGGTTATTTTGAGTTTGTAATGATTCAGATCTTTGAGTTCATCTCATGATGAATAGGAAAAAAACCAAAAGTGTTCTGTTTATATTTGTTATGCTGTGAGGTCACATAGATCAGATCAGCTAGCAGCAAATGTTTGTAGCCTCATTGCTACATGGAGCTAGCAGCTAATGTTTGTAGCCTGGTTGCTATATGAAGCTAGCAGCTAATGTTTGTACCCTGATTGCTATATGAAGCTTGCAGCTAATGTTTGTAGCATGATTTCTACATGAAGCTAGCAGCTAATGTTTTTAGCCTGATTGCTACATGGAGCTCCGTCAGTTTATCTCATTTACAATGTTTATAGAACATCATTAGAGCTGCCAAGAAAGAGATACAGCAGGTTAAGAAAATGAATAGAAGTTCAGGAGAACTATGAATCGATCCACCAAATTGGATGCTTTCTACCCACTGTCACTGAAAAAGTTGAGTCCCTGATTGGTTGAGGAGACGCAGCCACCTCCGCAGAGTTCAGACATTTTTCTAACTCTGGCCTGCCACAGCAACCGCTCAATTCGCGCTGTTTCCAGACTTTCGCACAATTCACGTCTAAACCGTTGACTTTAGATTGAAACTGGCCCCCTCTGCCGCGCGAATCACGTTCATTGAGCAGGCACCATTACAATGAATCCATTATTTTGTGTTAATGTTGCATTAACGGAAGACTCTCCATTAATTTGTTTCCACTTCAACTTTTCTATCAGCAAAGTAATAACCTTTGATTTCTACTTAAAGAGAAAATCTAAAATTAACACATTTTAATTTTACTGTACTCTTGATACACAACATACTACAGAGATTATTTCACATAATCTTTTAGCCAACGTGGAAGTCTCCTTACACAGCCTAAAGTGACTAGAGTTCCAGCAGGAGTATTTGGCTGAACCACAACAGGTGGTTCACATGCAGCAAATTCAGTGCAGGTGCTTCAGAAACATTTTTTGCAACAATGTTGGTATGACTCAAACATGAATCATGCCACTTCCACCCATCTTCAAACAAAAAAGGTTCCCTGTGCTAACTGTTTCATGACTCAGTGACTCAGAATCTCTGGTGTGATTTTGGAACATGTGTTGGTTTCCGAACACGAACACACTCTCCCTCTTGAAAGGCAGGAACATGCGCACCATGTCTCTTATCTGTATAAAGTTTCATCTTTCATCAACGGGTCTCTGTATTTTCCTTAGGATCAGGAAGCAGAACATGTACGCGAGTGTGCATTTTTCTCAGGCGAAGTAGTTCACAAAGAGCAACCTCAGTGGTAGAATGAGGTGTGGAACGAAAGAGTTGAAGGAAATCTGTCACAGTCTGACGCCCCGGCTTTTTCTTTAAGAATGGCAGACTGAAGGCAACTCTTCAGCCCTCTGCGGAACCTTTCAATCACACCATTTGCAGCAGGGTAGTTAAACAAAGTTTCAATGTGCTTCAAGTCCCTGAAGTGCAGGAACACAGCTAATTCAACAGAAGTAAATTGACTTCCATTTTCAGAAACAATAGTACCTGCTGAAAACTGAGGTAAGAAAAGAGATCACCGTCTCAGCTTTAGCAGAAGCTGCAAAACCCACCCAATTCACTGTGATAATCCACCAGTGAGATTGCATACTTACAGTCCCAAACAGCAGTCTCAAAAGGACCAACAACATCAATTGCCACTTTGTCTCATGGCAAGGAAGGAAATGGCACAGGAACAAGTGGAGCTGTGGCAGGAACTGCAGTTTTATCACTTCTTTGACACAGTTTGTGTCAGTCTCTGATTCTTACAATGTCTTGAGGACCTTCGTGCGTCAAAATGATCAGTTGATGAAGTAAACTGAGTGGAACAACACGCCAAGAACCTCTAGACACATAATCATGTTGCACTACAAACTCCTCCCTCAACTTAAGGCATGAACACATGTTTTCAAGCAATGCAGTAGATGAAGAAGGGAAACCCTTCATGAGTCTAGCAGCATGCTAAGCTCACCAGGGCACGAGAGAAAGGGAGGTGGAGTTGGTATTGCTGCAAAAACCAATTGGTCTTCAAGGAGATCCTTGTCAATCCTTGTTATGTTGTTAGGTTGTAGAGCTCAGACGGCGTATCTTTACATTTGATCTTTATTCAGGGAGCACTTTTAATGTCTTTGTACATGTGAAAATGATGAAAAAAAATGCAGTAAGACTTTGCACAAAACATGCCGACAGTACAGGTAATACACGCCTCTTCTTCTCCTTCATTTGCCATCTTACATTGCCAACTAGTGGTTACATTAGAACACAACAATAATTTTGTCCAGTGTGTCTGTATGATTGTAATCATTTTTTATAACCCAAATCTCTTTATTTGTCCATGTTTCCAGTTCAGTTAAAACACAAGCTCTGAGGAGAGGCATCACTGAGCTCTGCCTCACGGCAGTTGGGTTGATTGTGGGCCTTTTGCTAATTCAGCATATGCTAATATTGTAATGCACACACAAAGTTTTTTCCTTTTTGAAGCACAGGTTCGAGCTCTGTTTATGCACCAGAACCAGATTAAAAGTACTGGTTTGGCACCAGCACCAGATAAAATCCAAACAGTAGCTGAAATAGGTAGATTATTTTTCTTATTATTGTTTCTTTGGTGAATTCATTCAGTACAATTAATCAAATCAAACTTTATTTATAAAAAGCGCTTCTCATACATTGAGCAACCCGAAGCGCTCAACATTTAAAAACAAAAACAAAAACGTTTTTGTGTACAGCACCTTGACCTGTATTTTTTTTTTTTTTTACATGAAAGGTTATTTCAAAATAAAATAAATTTGAATTTTAACCAGCAAGTCTGGATTGCATAATTCCAGGCAGCAGCCTGTGATCATCTCCAGGAGAACCCAGGAGGGGGCGGGGCATCCTGGAGAAGTCACAGCCAACCTGCAATGAACAAAACAAAAAACAAAACCGTTACAATGTGATCCCAATTGCAGTCTTATTTTGTTTCCTGATGTATTTTATTTGGAAATAAGCCATTGCCATTTCCTGTTTGTTCGGTTCAGGTGTGATGAGTTTGTGGGTGTGTCTGAATAAATATGGCAATCACTCTCAGCTGTGTGGCAGTTGAGAAAATATATTTTGGTGCTTTAGCACAAAGCAGTACAGGAACCACGCAAAAACGCTGTGGCGTTACAAACTTCTCAACAAGTTATGGGCCCAGAAGAACCCTGAGACTGCCAAAGTGTTTTCCACTGTGGTGAAGAAGTTGGGACCATGAGCAGATGAACAGCTGATACAAGCCGCTGATCACGGCTTCTGTTTGATGGAGATGAAAAAAACTATGAACTTTGGGAGACGAAATTTCTGGGTTACCTTGGACTACAAGGATTAAAAGGCACTATTTTGAAGGAACCTGATGATGATGACGAGGACCCAGTTAAAAACGCGGAGGCATTTGCTGAGCTGATCCAGTTTCTGGATGACAAGGGCCTGTCGCTGGTGATGCAGGATGCACTACAGCTTCTGAGACACTATTACCAGAACAAAGGAATGCCTCGTATCATCAGTCTTTATACTGAACTGACTTCACTTAAAAAGGTAGAGAACGAAAGTGTGATGGAATATATCATTCGCGCTAAGACTGCGATCACGGCCTTAAGAAACGCCAGTGAACTCTTGATTGATGGCCTGCTGGTAGCTATGGTCTTGAAGGGGCTACCTGAATCATGCCAACCATTTGCAATCCATGTCACACAGCGAGATTTAGACCATGTCTTTTGCTGAGTTCAAGACAAAGTTGCGGAGCTATGAGGACACTGAAAAGATGCGCGCTACTGCAGCAAGTGACAACGTGATGAAGGCAGATGCGCACCAGAGAGGAAGACCTGCCAGCCAAGGTGAGCCAGGAGCACAGAAGGCAACTACAGATCTGACGTGCTTCAGATGTGGTCTGAAAGGACATCTGGCCAGAACCTGTCGGCGAGAGCTGTGGTGTAGTTTGTGCAGGAGCAACACGCACCGGGACGACACCTGCAGATGCAGACAGCACAGAGAACGGGACGACGCACACAAAGCCTGCGGTGAGATGGAGAGCCAGGATAAAGAGTTTTCTTTCTGAGTGAGCGAAGGAACGGACATCAACCGGAAGGGCTTAATGGTCGACTGTGGAGCAACTTCGCACATCATCACCGACCTCCGGAAGTTCAGACGCTTTGATGACAGCTTCCAGGCCGGGTCACACTGCATGGAGCTGCCTGATGGGACAAAGTGTAAAGGGGTGGCGGAGAGTCGCGGTGATGCGGAGGTCTGTCTGATTGACAGCAGAGGCAGACGTGTGACTGCTGTATTGAAGGATGCTTTTTACATCCCAACCTACCCACAAGACACATTCTCAGTGAGAGCAGCAACAGCCAGTGGGGCAACTGTAATCTTCAAGAAAAGGAAGGACGCATTGATTCACAGAGACAAAATTTTACATTTATGTGCATGATGGACTGAATTATTTACATACAAGTAAAAATGAAACTTCTGATGACCAATGCAAAGGGTGTTTTGACATGCAGACATGGCATGAAATTCTGGGACATTGCAACTATGCAGATATTTAGAAGTTGCAGAATGTTGTTAATGGTATGACAATTAAGGAAGTGTGCATTGGGGGTAAGTTTTGCCAAACCAGGAATAGAGATCCTGACGTGAGAGCTAAAAGACCTTTAGAGCTTGTTCATACTGACTTGGCTGGACAACTGCACCCAGAGTCCAGAGAAGGTCACAGTTTTGCCGTTTCATTCACTGACAATTTTTCTAGTGCAGTTTTTGTGTATTTTATAAAGAATAAGAGTGATACTGTTTTGGCCACAGAAAGGTTTCTAGCAGACATGGCTCCATATGGAAATGTGAAATGTTTTAGATCAGGCAATGGCACAGAATTTACTGGAAAGGCTTTCCAGGACCCCCGTGTAAGCATCGTATTAGACATGAGACGTCAGCTCCTTACTCGCCACACCACAATGTCACTGCTGAGCTGAACTGGCGTACTCTTTTTGATATGGCCCAATGTATGCTGATTGAAAGTGATCTTCCCAAAGAGCTGTGGACTTATGCAGTCCAGACTGCTGCTGTGGTACGAAATAGGGGTTTTAATAAACGTATAAAGCAGACACCAATTGAGGCATTGACGGGTAGACAACCTAATCTGTCCAGGATGCAGAAGTTCGGCATGGAGTGTTTTGCCTATAAGCAAGATTAAAGTAAACTAGATCCAAGGTGTGAAAAGGGTGTTTTCCTAGGTTATGATAAAAACAGTCCTGCATACATTGTTTATTTACCTGACACTAAGAAAGTGCAGAAGAATAGGCTGGTGAAATTTTTGTCAAAGACGTGCCAAACAACAGACCCAGACCCTCCAGACACCTGTAGAGGACTTCACAGAATATAAGCTAAAAAAGTCCAGATCTGCATGTTAAAAAGGAAGAACAACATGATGTAAGTGATGAGTCAGAAGTTACTCCTTTCCCAGCACAGCCAGAGGAAGTTGAATATGAATCAGAATCCAGACGTTACCCTTCTAGAGAGAGAAGGAAGCCAGACAGGTACACTGACTGTACAATGACCAAAACCCTGATTGAAGACGAAATGGACCTCATTCGGAGTAATATTGATTATTGTTACAAAATCACATGCAACATACCGGTTTCATTCAGAGAAGCTGTTACCTCTGATAAATCTAGAGAATGGGCCAAAGCAATGGATGAGGAAATGGCCTCATTGAGGGAGAGCCGGACATTTAGTTTGGTAAAGTTGCCTGAAGGTAGAAATGCAGTGGGGGGCCGATGGGTGTATGTCATCAAAAACAATGTTGATGGAACAGAGAAGTATAAGGCTCGTTATGTTGCTAAAGGATACAGCCAGAAGATGGGGGTAGACTATGAGGGGACATTTTCTCCTACAGCCAACCTGACCAGTGTTAGAGTGCTGATGCAAACAGCTGTTCAGGAGAACCTGATCCTGCATCACATGGATGTGAAAACTGTGTACCTGAATGCACCACTAGACTGGGAGATTTACATGGACCAATCAGAGGGGTACGAAGTGAGGTCTCACATGTGAAAAGTTGGTTTGTAAGTTGAAAAAAATCCTTGTATGGTCTAAAGCAGTCTGTCAGAAACTGGAACAAAGTGCTTCATGATTATTTAGTCCAAAATGAATTTGTACAAAACCGAGCATATCACTCTGTTTATTCAAGGGAAACTGTTCATGACAAGGTAATTTTGATCATTTGGGTGGATGATATAATCATTGCAGCAAGCGATGAACATGTAGTGAATGTTGTGAAAAATATGCCTACAGCAAGGTTCAAAATGAAGGACTTGGGAAAACTAAGGCATTTTCTTGGTATTGATTTTAACCAGAAAGATAACTGTGTAACCATGTCTCAGAAAAGATACGCTGTTTGTCATAACTTTTTTACAGTTTTTTTTTATTTTTATTTTAAAAAAAAAAAAGGTTTTTGAATTTGTTGGTTACTTTGAGTAACATGCATGTCTTACAGGACCACACTTACTCTGTGACTGTTCAGCATGAGGAGCACATCAACAGCCTTTTCTCTCTCCAACCCTCCAGTCCTAACCTGTTCGCACAGATCTGTGACTCCATCCGCGTGACGGTAAATTGTTCTCAGGTCACCGCGGCGTCTGCTGCATGTCTTCAGTCAACTGGATCTCCTGCGGGGTCGTTGGGTCACAGTGGACCTCAGTGGACCAGTGTAAATCTACCTCTGCCTTCCTGCATCTATCCTGCAGGTCAGCTGGCTGCAGGTCAGATCGCCGTTATGGAATGAGGGAAGACAGGAAGGAGATTGGTTTGTCTGGTGCTGCCAGAGTGATGGATGCAGACGATTCAGCAGGACCTCATAAACACAAACACACAACGTTGGATTCTACCTTAACAGAACACAGCCGGGTGATCCATTTCTATTCACATGAAACATAAGCATTTTCTAGTCTGCCTCCACCCGCAGACGTCTGCAGACAGATCCATTATAGTTTCTCATATCATGTTTAGAAATCCCAAATGTGACCCGAGTGTTTCAGCGGTCTGAGTTTAAACCCATAACAATGAGTCGTTATCCTTTCAATGTGCGGCAAACCCGGAGCAGTTTCATGAATATATTTTATGTGAATTGGTCAAAGAAAGGAAACACAGTTTTGTTTTCTTTGTGACAACAGACACACCTGGGAATAAGACACCAGGAGCCAGGAGGAAAAGTAGAAGGGGCTAGAAGATTGATGGCCGCTGACTTGGAGCATGGCTGTGCTTTGCATGCCAAGTAAAAGAGGAGTAAAGGAAAGTCCTGTGTTGGTCTGTCAGAAGGAAACAAAAGATGGTGTTAAGTTCTTTACAGCACATCAAGGTTCAGGACAAAGTCTGTGATAACTGTGCCACAACAAACGGAACAGCAAAAAAAAAAAGATCCTTGAAATTAATTTATTTATATGAACCACATTACAAAAGACTGTCTTTGACTTGATCGTTGTAATGTTTCTTTGTCGTGCTCTGCTTTCATTGTCAGTCACACCAGGGTTAGGTTGTCAATCGTCCACAGCTATCTTGATTTGTGTTAGTGATGCTCCATGTATTTAAGTCTCTGGTTTTCAGGTTTCACTGTCAGATCATCTGCTTTGTCTCTCTTGTATTCAGCCATGCAGTCTTTCATGATAAAGTTCAGTTTGTTAAATGTTTTTGCCACTAAGCCTGGTCTCCTGCATATTAGGTCCTACATCAGCAGTTCCTGACATTCTGTAGCTTTTAGCATTTTTCTTCCACTGCTTTGGCTCGTTTCTTGAAATGGAAATTACACTCTCAAACCGCCTGGACATTTTTCCACAAACTTCTTGGCATTTGTTCACAACAGATTCAACATTTTTTTAAATAATCCATGAGATTTCAAAGGCTTTAGTGTTTGACCGCAAACGCTGAACAACAAAATGCAACAGTTTGAACAGTTTCCTAAATGAATGGGCCACTTCTCTGACATGACTATTTCTCAGTAAGATAGTGTTACCGACCAAATCATGTCTGCGTTATCTTCATGTTTTCGTCGTCCCAAGAAAACACATTTACTCAATTTACCTAAGAGTTTCATCCTCAGAATCAAAGAACCCTCCTCCAAGCAATTGATGCTGCTTGTGAAGAGATCTCAACAGAACAGTACAGGGGTTGGTTGGGGCGTGCACATCGCTGCCTGCCCCAATGCATTGCAAGGGAGTAAATTCAGTGTGATGTTGATGAAAACCTGTGTCCAGAGAGAGGGCAGCGGTAGGAGGCATAAGGAGTGGAGGGAAACTCCCAGAGTTACGTTGCTTTACCAAAATATTTTTAGTGTTTACAAAATTTGGTAATTACCTTTTTGAATTTACAAAACATCCAAAAGTCAGAACCAAAATCCACGGCGAGGCCACATTTCAGCACTATGGACGTCTCCTCTCTCTTTTTTTTTGTTTAGCTTTTACGTCGTTTTTACATGTTCACAAGTTTTAAATTGATTTTATAAACTTTACCAAAAATGAATTTCATTTCATTGTACTTGTGAGATGCGTATGTGTGCTGGGTTTTCTGTCTTTATTTATTTTTTATTATGATGCTTTTTTAACTATTATTTTTCATCTTACTATTATTTATTGTACTGTGGAAGTCGCTTTGAGATGCTTTGTAGTAGGAAAAGTACTATATAAATAAAGTTGAATTTGCATTTTGAGTTGTATGCAAAGTATCTTTGCCCAGGTTATTTGACATTATATATATATTTTTGCTCTGAGACATTTTCTTTACAGTTAATACATAATATAATTCAAGTACCTCAACAATCTTGTTACCAGTATGACTTCATTTTGTGTTCTTTTTCTTTGTTTTCTTTTCAGATTGATTCACTTTTTTATTCTGTCAGCTGTACATGAGGGATCCCATGGTGATTACTAACAAAAGGTCTAAACATTTTGATCTGCAGGACCAACAGGACGTGAAAGGGACATTGTAAAATATACAGGAACTCAGTTTTGGAGCACAGATGAGCTGTTTTGGGAGAGAGCTTAGCTTTTACTGCTGGTCCATGCTGTTGTGCTACAGTAGAAAAGCATTTACAGAATGTCTTTTCTGCCAAAGAAATTGAGAGTAAATTGGTGAGGGCTCTGTCTATTTGAATGAGACGAGGATTTACTTTTTTAACAGGAATGAACTGTTTTAGGATAGAAAAGATGTTGCTGCTGATCCAGAGGGTTTTGCTGAACCATATACTGTTTTGGCAAAAGCACAGGGCTTCAAGACTGGAATTTCTGTTTAAAAAAACGGAACCAAAGTGAAAGAAAAAAAACTGTAATATGAACCCAATATATTTGCCAACTGCTAATTGTTCCATATGTCACATGGATGGTTCATATTGGGCCAAGGAAGAATGTAAAATGTATAGCAGTTCAGTATGACTCCAAAAATACACTACAGTGACTACAACAGCTAGAACAAACACATAACCACAGAGGATGCTTTGTCACTCACACAGTTTGTCTAACCTTTACTTGTCCTTATGGACAAAAATCTCAGTGACTTTAGCGTCAAAGTTCTCCTTCTCTTCTTTTAGGTTCAGAAGTCTCAGTCCCAATGAAGATGTGTTGGTCTGGCATTGATCAACCATAATTTCTTACTTCACGTTTTAATTAAAAGTCCAACTTTTAGACATGTTTAATGACATCACATCCTCCACGTTTGCAGTCATTCAGAGCAAAACATAAAATAACAGACTCCTGTTAAACTTTATTAGCAACAGAACAAATGTGAGCTCACGAGCGTCCTCTTTGGTGAGGCAGAGCTACTGTCTGCCTCACCTTCAGTATAGCTTTGTCAGATGCAATCGCAAAATAAACGACCGACAAACATACAATACATTACCTATTAGATGGAAAGTGAGGAGATGTAATAAAAATGTCTAGAATAAGTGTGTGTGGGTCATCTGAGAGAATGTTCAGCTTTTGTTTCAGAAAGTTCCCATCCTTCAGTGGGTCAGCAGGCAGACTGCTTTGTGCTGAATAGCAAACAAAAACACACTTTGTCTGCAGCTCTGACATTTAGAGACTCCCTGGGTGAGGAGCGCGGGCCGTGACGGATCAGTGTTTGTGTCCGCTGGATCCTTGAGTTCTTCATCTGAGGCTGACAGCTGCTTTCCCCGTCAGTGTGACAGCAGTTATGTAAATGGCATCTTCAGGCAGACTGCTGACACATTTCAGGTTCGAGCGCCGCCGCAGGTTCATGTCTCTCTGTGTGAGGTCTGACCCATACATCCCAGGTTTGAAGCAGCGAGTTCCCCAAACATCACTGTGAGGCTATGTTGTTCAACAGACACAGCTTTTCTCTTTTAGTCTTTTTACATTTTTTGTTAAATCACATAGTTGCCTGCAACAACAGCAAGACGTGTATAAAGTAAATTTGAAACCCCTGAAGGAGCCTTGTCTGCTGCTGTGGAACTGTGAGATCCCAGAACTTCAAAACTGTTCACCAGCAAAGCAAAACGTATGCGGAGGGAAAAGAGAAAGCACAGCCTTCTTTCACAAGCAGAAGAAAGTCAGGCAAACACAATCTACAGGTTTCTGTTACAGTTGTCAGGGAGTGGAAAACCAGGTTCAGAAAGGACTCAACAACTCCAGGAGGTCAAAAGGTTTCATAACCAAATCACCTCAACTGTGAAAAGTCAAATTCTGAAAAAAACTCTGCCTAAGTACGGGTGTAGGAAAAAAAACATTCTGTCAAATTCTTGACATTTCATTTGGCAATACCTGTATTGATTTCAAATGCTGCCAAAATGGGGGCAGCATGAAGTGTGCTGCCAACTGGTGGCAGGTCGGGGGTTTAGGCTAATAAATAATGTTAGTATTTCTTAGCCATGCCAGTTGGCAGCACACATTACCAAGCCTCTTTCAACAGCTCTGCAGCAAAACAACAAGATCTGACAAGAACCATCTCGTGGTGGATGTGTACCCATTAGCCTCACATTATCGTTCCAGAGCTGAAGGACACATATACAACTCAGTTTGAACTAGGGACGGGTACAGAAATGTGGTGCCAAGTTGGTACCGGTACAGCCTGAAATGTTGATTCAGACCAATTTGGACCAAAGACTGCTTACTAACAAAAGTAAAACAACTGCTATGGGTGACGTCAAATTCGTTCAGCCGCTTCTCTTAAACAGTCAATGTTCACAGATACAGATTCTAACTCAGTGACCTGATGGCTCTGAGTGACGTGTACAATGCTCCAAAAAAGACCATCGTCATGGCATGAGCGTTGAAACAAGTGTTTACCTCAGCGCGTGTGAAGACAAAGATTGCAGAAAGAATGTCAGGAAGCATTTAAACACAGTCAAGTGAACCTCCTTATCCTGTCATGCTGCTTCTTCACATACATGTTGATGGAAAAAAGTGCTGTGTTTTTTCTAGTGCTGTCAATCAATGAAAACAACCAGATTATTCACACTTTTAGGTTGTGATTGATCACAATGTTTTACACAGCAATATGCAGCTTTTGAACAAAAAAAGGCCAGAGAGAAAATGTTTCCTTTGTTTTTAAAGTCTGAAATGTTTACATTTATAAAGCGTTATAAGTTATAAACTCAGAAGTGTAGTTTGTGTGCACAAAACACATCAACAGTAAGATATGCAGAACTATAAAGCCTTTAATGTCTGCAGTATTACTCCAAGAAAAAAAAAGATGCTGAAATACAGCCATATAAACATTGTGTTTCTGCACTTTAAATGGTCCAGGTGAATACTCTATTCTGATTGGCTGATTGCTGGCTGTTCCGGAAAATGTGATAAAGCCAGATGTCATGATAAGTGATCCAAAGCATTATTTCAGAGGGAAGTTTACATCTTATCGCTTGTTTTTGTCCAGATGACAAAGCAAATGTTTGTTTCACAGAAAAAAAGTCCACAAGCAGTTTCCTAAACCGCTTTGATTGATGAAATATCCACCACTAACTCTGATCAGTAAATGTGGAAGAACAAACTGTTTCCATTATTAATCAATAACTCGTATCTAAAATTACATGTTTCAAGTTTATGTTGTTCTTGTTACCAACTGGGGTTTAGGCCAGCAAAATAACATAGAACATTCAGGCTATGTGACTGAACTTTGTTTTTAGGTGAACATTATCACTTTAAAATGGACACCATGCAGCATATCAGGATGAGTATTCCCCTGGACCATGGTAATTTTTCGTGCTTAATGTTGTTCAAAATGACAGCAAGACCTTGGTCTTCCTCTGTCTTAGTGTAACACAAACTACAACGTGAGCTGCAGATCAACACATCATTTATGTTACAGAAGATTGTTTCCAACGCGCAGGTGACTGTTTACAACGCACAGAAGATTGTTTACAACGCGCAGA
>BSAI01001679.1:0-10619 GCA_036245035.1 Adrianichthys oophorus | reverse complement strand
TGTGCATGACTGTGTGATTGTGGCCCCTGCAACAGACTGGCGACCAGTCCAGGGGTGTACCCTGCCTTCGCCCATGAGTAGCCGGGTTAGGCTCCGGCAACCCCGTGACCCCAAAAGCGATAAAGCGGATTGGAAAATGAATGAATGAACTGACTAAAAGCTTCTTTTTTGTTCCAGAGCTGCTTCAGCGATCATAAGAAGGCCTCAAACCTAGGAGCATATGTGGACTGGTTCAACAGACTCAGCTACCTGGTGGCAACAGAGATCTGCGTGGTGAGTGGTGACACATCAAAAATGTTTATTCATTTAGGACAAGAAATTCTGCATTGTTTTTATACTTTGATGAATTTACACAAAGAAGGTTAAAATGAAGCAGCCAGTCTTTTCCTCTGGTGACTCTGTGTTGTCTGAACCTGAAACATGGTTCCTCATCACCCTAACTACGTTCTTCTCTGCTCTCCTTCTGCTTACCAGCCTGTAAAAAAGAAACAGCGAGAGAGAGAGAGAGAAAGAGAGAGAGAGAGATGTCTATATATATCGAGCTGGGCCAAATGACACACAAACCTTACACCTTGCTTTATATTACATCACGTATGTTAAATGGACTGGAGGTCATACGATGCGACTTCTGCACAGCTCTGCAAGAAAGAAAAAACATCCATGTCTTCTTTTCTGTTCGGCCCGATTTTTAAGTCTCCCACTTTCCTGGTCCGAGACTCAGCAAAGCCTGGTTAAAGGCTTCATTTTCTTTCCCAGCCCTAATTACAATGCTCACATGCTCTGATGCCAGTTTGCCAAATGTTGTCCCTGCGAAGCTGACACGGCCTCGCGGCGGCTTGTGTTCGTCAGTGGCCGGCTGCTCTCATCGGCTTTATTTATTGCGGCCGCCACGAGACATCTGCTGGAGACGAGAATGTCCTTTGCGTCTGCACTGCACAGAGGGAGTTTGTCAAGGTTTTTTTCAGAGGCAAAGTGTTTTTGAGGACCCCCATCAGAGGAGGAGAGAGCTTGACAGGACGGGTGTCCCCTCCCATTGCTTTATCTGCAGCTCTGATTAACGAGACTGGAAGACAGAGGGAGGCTTCACAGTGTGTCATGTCTGGTGTGTTAGACGATGTTCACTGGAGCTCAGAGCCCTTGTTTGTTTGGTGCCTTCAGTCTGCTTGTCGCTTGCTACTATCTTGGGATGCTGACACTTGGATGCAGCATGGCAGTCGTCTGATGCGGCCTTGGCTCCTCTTCCCCTCCGTGTCACACGGTTGATCCCATCCCCTCTGTTTTCCTTGAGGATTTCTGCAAGTCTCAGGCTGCTTTAGGCCTTGATGCAAAGCGCTGAGGACACCTCTTTGCTCTTCCCGCAGAGCAGACAGCCACAGAAAAGTGTGAAAACATCCAGCATTCTTGGAAAGGAACAGTCTGAAAAAGCCTTTGGTGGATCTACATATCTGATTAAACTCCTCTCGTCTTCTTTCCTTTTTCCCCTGACCCTTCCCCTCACAGGAGAGCTGATCAGACAGAAGCAGAAATTAAAAAAAGGAAGTTTTACTTGATCTTTCTTCTGTAGCACAAACACCAGAGATCAAACACCTGACTGCTCAGTTCAAACCACATTTATGAAGACGGACCTTTAAAACTGCTCATCCTTCAGCAGTACCAGAGTCTGCCTTGCTCAAGGTGCACAATGACATTGCTGGGTCCGTTGATGCCAAATAGTCTGTTATTTTTGGTGCTGTTGGACTGAAAAGCAGCCTTTGACACTGTGGATAATATAGTCCTCCTGCCTCGACTAGAACATCACGTTGGGATTTGTGGCGCCACATTTGACTGGTTTAAGTCCTATTTACCAGTGAAGCGTTTTTCTGTCAGGATTGATGAGGCCTCCTCATCTGTGGCTTCTCCTTCCTTTGGTGTATCACAAGGTTCTATCCTTGGTCCTGTTTTTCTTTTTGTTATATCTGCTCCCCCTCAGTTTGTGAATAAAAAGAGCTCACAAAACGTTTTAATGAGATGCATTGATGATAAGCAGTGGTTGAGGCAGAATTTTCTGTTTTTGAACAAGCAAGAAACGGAGAGCATTGTGTTTGGTGACACCTCTACAGGTGACTATCGCTGTTAGAAATCTGGGGGTTCTCTTTGGCAGCTGTTTTAAATTTGACAAAAAATGTTGACAATGTTATCAAAATGAGCTTTTATCACTTGCGCTTTTTAGCTAAAACAAAATCTTCCCTGAGTTGCAGTGATCTTGAAACAACGATCCACGCCATGATCACCTCTCATATAGATTATTGCAACTCTCTGTTCTTCAGTGTCACTGTAACAAAGGCGCGGAGGCGTGTGGATCCATGTACAGGAGGTAAGTTTAATAATGACCAAAACAAGCAAGGGCAAAACAGGACGTAGTCAAAGCCAGGCAGGAGTCAACAGGCATGGAGCAAAACAGGGAATCGATGAGGCAGGCAGAGGTAAACCACGGGGAGGCAAAGATCAAGAAAGAACGCTTAGAACTGTTCGTGACACCAAACAAAACTTCGCAGGGAACAAAGTCTAAACAGGACATATATGTATGATGAGGCTGATGAGTGTAATGAGGGACGGCTGGTGGAGACGTGGGGGATCAGTACTCAGGAGAGGGCTCCCTCTGGTGGTTGGAGGTGGAGCTGGGAGTCCAAGCCCTGACAGTCACCCAGCTATCTCTGAACCGTCTCCAGTTAATTCAGAATGCAGCAGCACAACTGTCAACTGGAGCATCCAACAAGCAGACATCAGTCCAGGACTCAGTTCACTTAACTGACTCAGTTTAAACTTTTAATGTTTGTTTTTAAAGCTCTTTCTCCAGTTTACTTAACTGATCTTTTAACTGTTTGCAGCCTTTCCAGAGGTTTAAGATCTGCCAGGCAATATCTGCTTCGTGTGCCCAGGTCACCAAAGGTCACAACAGAAACACTGGGGTAACCGTGCTTTTTCCATTCCCGGTCCTCAGTTATGGAATAACATTCCTGAAGAACTGTGCATGATATCAGACCTGAATGTTGACTACAAATGTACCTTGTTAGAGTGACTTTTAATGCTTCTTAGTCGGTGGCCTTTTCTTTTATTCGTTTTGTTGCATTCTTATCTGTCTTTCATGTATTTTATTGCTTTTTGTACTTTTTTTTTTTGTTTTTACAGTTTTGGAGTTTTTGTTCTTAATCTCTCCAATTTTTTGAACTTTCTTTTTATTATAAAGCACTTTGGTCCCCTTAAGGCAGGGGCCTCAAACTGGTGGCCCGCTGGCAAATTGCGGCCCCCAAAGATGATATTTTTCTTGTTTTGTATGAATGGCCTTTTACAGTGGTGTGTGCGGAGCTGACGAACCCGACCAATCACAGTGGGGTATATGGCTGTTTGGGGCGTGGCGTTGGCCGGGCTTGAAGCAGGAAAACATTGAGGACAGGATACCTGACACCCCCCCCTCCCCAAAAGCATTAAGGAATTCCTTACTTTTCTTTTTAGAAAGTGTCTATTTGCAGGAAATTTTCTCAATACTTGCAGCCAGTGCTGAATGTATTATTTTTTGTCTGTACAGACTGGGAGGAAAGGTTAAGGTTAGGATTAGGCGCGACTGTCTGCAGCCGTCTGCGCTCCTGAAGGATGGGTCAGCTGCAGAGAATAAATGCCGGTTTAAGCTCTGTTTATACTTCTCTGGTTCTGATCGGACCGTCCGCTATAACTGTGATGAACTTCTGAATGGTTTTTACACTTTTCAAGCGATGCGATCAAGTCCTGTGTTTATTTTTAACATGAAAAACACCTTTCTCATTCACTGTGAGCGCGCAGAGGAGAAAAAACAAAGGCGAAAAAATAAAAATTCAAAAAAGGGTGAATTGCATTCTAGAGTGATGCAAAATATGAAATATTAGACATCTCTTTCCAGCAACTTGTTCTATTTTCTATCTGTCTGCTCTCTGTCTCTCTGTGTCTGTATGTGGTTCGGTTTTTCCAAGGGGTTTAAAAGACATGTTTCTGGACAGAGTTTCCGTCGCATACTTTAATCGATGAAATTAATTCAGGTTAAATGATGTGATCTGCCTGTGATTGCGCTCTGTGCGTTAAATTCCAGTCGTGGATGACGTCACCAGCAGGTGTAACATTCTGAAGCGATTCTGCTGCACTGGCAGCGAGAACACTGCGACTTGGAAGAATAAACCAGCACTTAAAATACACGGCAGCAATGCAGCAACGTGCTTCTTGATGAGGATGAACTTCCATCAGATTTTGAGCTGGTCGCACGCAGATACGTGTGAATGACGTCAGCCTTTCTTTGATCTCAGGTATGTGTGATGGTTGTTCTGACCTTCAATGACCAGCGCTGTTCTTTTTCTGACCACAGTTTGAATTCTACTTTAAAGTTATAGGAACGAGTGACTGCCTACTATGAATAACTTGACCAGAATTAAAATGTTTGAAAAGTAATAAGAAAAACAAAAACAGTTCATGATTTTTGTTTCTCACTGATTTGACAATTTTAAGAGCAAACAAAAAAAACCACATTTAGCTTAGATTCAAAATTGGGAGCACACAGCTAATCAAAAAGCTCTTCTCCACCTGGAACTTGAACACGTCCAACTGCAGGTTCAGACTTACTGACAATCATAAAGCCAAACTCAGGGTTTGAGCTGCTTCCTCCCTCAAACCAAATGTGGTTCAGCTATGGAGAGAAAGCTCTGCCAAGTGTCCAGCAGAAGAGAGAAGCCATGTTCAGAAGAACCCATTGATGGAGGTTAAAAAACTGTAAAATTTAAGCCTGATATTGTGTTTAACACTTAATTAGTCCATAAAAAAGTGAATTGAACTGTGTTAATAAGGACATTTAAATCTGAATACAGCAAATGTAGAAGACTGAATAAACAGAAAACTGACATTTATTACTAATCTATGAACTTAATAATTTTAGATTTGTATTTGTTGATTGATTTTAGTAATAATTTTGAACAGAAAATGGTTAATAACACAGTACAGTTAATAGTACAGTAAATGCTCCATACAAATTTACAACCAAAGAAGAGATCTAACAGAGGAAGTTATAAACTTCTTTACACCAGGGTCCTTTTTCATCTTGTTTTCTATTCTAAAATAAAAATTTAAAACTGGGAAAATTAGAATTTTTAAAATTTCTAAATCAAATTAGCGTTGGGTCCCACACACCCACGAGCTGTGTGTACGTGCATGCAGACTAAAGTTGCAGCCCAGCCTCAGCCACACTCTGCCTTCAGTGGCCCCAAGGCAAACTGAGTTTGAGACCCCTGCCTTAAGGAGTTGTAAAGTGCTATATAAAAAAAAATGAATTCATTCATGTGTGAGTTGCCATTTTTTTTTTTTCCACACTAATAACAACTGCTTGTGCCCATGTTTCCATGCACTGAAGAGAAACCACATCCAGGGAATCCGACTCTGCAGGAAAACTTTTGCTGGAAAAGGTGTGGTGTCATTTAAATAAATCAGGTGATTTTTATGGACAAAATTGTCCTGTAATGTGCACACCAATGCAAAAATCTTCCCATAAACTCACAGGCAGTGAAACGTTCACAAATATTCCACAAGAAATCAATGTAGTGTCTCAGTTTACAGCCTCAGTCCTGCACATTCTGCCATTTAAAACTAACTCCAAACTTTTCTTATTAGAAACTTCAGCAGTTCTGCTGGAACTGAAAAGCATCCTCTGTGGTTTAGAATATTTTTTGTACTGGTATATCATTTTTCGTGCGTTTTAACACTGTCATCCCTGAATTTCTTTCCAGTTATATAAAAATGTAATTATCAGTTTTTTTTTCTGGTGGGGTCCTGGATTAAGGGGATAGTGTTGTGAATTAGTGGCATACGGTGAGAAGGGGTTAAAGTTAAATTGATAAAATGTGGTTTTCCAGATTTGTTAGACAGTTGCTCTAAACTGAGCCCAGATGATCATTACTTTCAATAGAAGTCAGTGTTCGTATTTACTTTTAAAATCCTCTGAAGGTGAGTTTGAAATGACACTAGAAAAATCTGTGTTTGCACATTGATTTCCGTTAATAATGTGTGTGAAGTTTTTCAATAAGAAGAGAACTAAATGAGATTGAGAAATGTAATTGAAGTATGAGCAGTCAATTCTTTAGCGGTTGGGCTCTGGGCCGGAGACAGATTGCATGCCAGTGAATGCCCAAGAATGGAGCTTGATAAGAACCATAACTTGCTGTTTACATTTGAAATATCCACTATCAGCTATGTGAGACCTCCCAGAGATGTTGAGGGACCTTTGAGCTGTGAGGATAACATCACAATTTGGACGGATGTATGATGAATATGCAAAAGGACCAGCGACCCAGTTGCTGAAGGGATGCCGAAGACACACCTTGAGTGGCTGCAGTAGTAGCAGCACCAATGCGAAAGGAGTGACCTGAGTAGTTTTCAGGTTTTAGGCCAATTTATGCTAGAATAAGCTTCAGGTGATTAACAAACCAAGATTAAGTTAAAGGAGACTTGACAGAAGTGAGAAAAAGAGGTGAAAGAGGCAATGAGCATTTTCTCATTTTTAGATATATGGTAACATGGCATGGAAAGGACAAAAGCTGGAACTGATTCTTGCTATGACAAAAGAGCATCCTTTTGAGATGTTTGTGTTTTAAATACAAATGATAAAATTGTGGATAAAAGTTCAAAACCATAGAATGCCAACAGTAATATACTTTCTAAAAGAGTATCATGATAAAAACCAAACATGCCTTTGTGAAGACTCGGGTGGAGTGTAATGGGAAGCGTGATAGGTTTGCGCAAATCTGAAACTGGAGGAGAAACTTTAGCTATACTCTTAAGTAACAATTTGATAAAAGGGTTGGAAAAAAAGCTAGGTTATTTAGGTCAAAACATCTAGCTACAAAACTGCACACCTGCTAACGTGCTGCAGATATTTTTAATATCTTAACAATGGCAAATAAAGGCACAAATAGAAGAAATCATAATAGGATACACAGGAATGTGTAAAGAAAAACAACATAAGGCAAATGATTTCCAGGCATATTTATACCATTTTAAAATGGAGTGTACAAGACCTTTTTGCATATGACTTTTGCAGAAAGAAGGAGAGAAGAAAACCGGTGAGTCGGTCAGCGGAGGATCAGTGTTTTGTAAGGTGGAACGCCCAGTGGAGAAGGATGAGCTTCCACACAAAGGTTCTTGAAAATTAAAGCGAAAAAGAGAGTCAGCGACAAAATGTTTGTGCCCAGGAATGTGACGTGCTTAGAGAAGAAAATTATGGGAGCAGAAAGCCATGTAATGCAACGTAGGAATGGCATCATTTCAGTTAAATTGGAGCAACCCTTAATTATAATGTGAACTGCTGTCCCTGAGGAATAACCCTCATAGCAAAAGTTAGATGACCTAGAAGAGACAGGAACTGATGCTTCGAAGAGGAAGGAGAAGGGAGGAACTCCTTCATGACATCTCAAATGCGTTGTAGCTTCTCAGGAGGGAGAAAGGCCTTCATCTCAACCGTATCGAGTACAATGCCCAGGAACTCCAGGGAAGTGGCAGGACCAACAGTCTTTTCAGCAGAAAGAGACACGCTCAGAAAACCAAAAGCTTACTTCAGCTTAGCAAGGGAAGAACAAGAACCATCGACTGGTGGGTCAATCAGGAGGAAATTATCTAACAGGTGTAAAACATAAGGAAGCCTCACGTGATCACAAAATCCAACAGAGAGCATCAGACAACAGATTCAAAACAGGCGGGCTACTCCTGGAACCAAAAGTGAGGTGTTTTATCTTGAACGCATCAATCATATCTGCTTTTAAAAGCCAGGTGCCACGCCCGGCGAGCTTCACCATCTGAATGGCATCATCCACTGAGGGATAAAGCACAGCCAATATGAGGCTGTTAATGCTAGGAACAAGGCCAGAGTGAGGAGCAGATAAGTCAAAAATTAGTCGCTTTTTACCAAAGTTCTTCCTGGTGCCGACACCAATAGGGCTCACACGGTAAAGTGGAAAGGGGGGAGAAGCAAAAGGCCCAATTACTGTGAATAACCCTTGTGACAGTCAGCAGCCAGGAACACAGACAACCCCTGTGAATCTTTCATTGCAGACTGCAAATTCTGACAAACAAATGAAGAAGCCAAATTACATACGAAGAAGAAACGCGAGAGAGAAAACTAGAAGAAACATCTGATTGTAAAGCTGCTGGACTGACAGAAAATGTCATCTTTATTATTTGATTCAACGGCAGCATGCCTTTTTTCCTCTTTTAATGTTTTATTTTTGAACCCATTTGTGAGACTAGCTGACACATTTGACTGTTTGCTGTAAGCAGACCAAAGTATTTGAGTAAAAATGACATTCTGGCAGGGGGGAAAATCCCCTCTGTGCTCCCTCCCTGTCTGCTGAGGGTGGCAGCAGAGAGAGATGTTGGATCCAGTGGAGAAGTATTTATACATAGCCTTTGGAGAGAGTTTGCTGGAGTCTGGCTGCGTTTCAGTTTGAATAGGAAAGTTCTGGGAATAACATCAACCTGTTACTCCAAAGACTTGCCTGAGAATATTCAGGGTCAGAGACACAGACTGAAGATGGTCAGGGACAGAAACTTAGATGGCTACATGAGAAGTGACTTGGACATATAATAGGATGGACCAAGCAGACAATACACCACAATCTGGCGCTGAAGCTGGGACATCAAAGGCAGGATGCAAAGGGGGATCCAGACTGGATAGGGGAAGGAGAAACCAAAAAGGCAAAATAGATGAGGGGGGGTTGCATGGAGAAAAAGACCTACTATGACCTACTCCTGCAAACTTCAATGCTTGACTGGGATCAGGCTAAGCACCAGCTATGCTTCACAAACTGAAAAAGCATCAACAAATGTTGGACTCTGTCCTTAAGCATCTGGTCTGCTGAGCTCTTTCTGGTGATGAAGTGCTATTGCTGTGCCTCCTCCTTTATGTTCATCTTCTATTTTTGCTTGATTGTCAAAAGTTTAATCAGTATAACAATATTGAAAAGCATTAATCATAATCTGTCTTGTACTTTTTTGGGTCTTAGAAGATCCATCTGCTTCCCTGACTCTTAATTCCTGCTTGGATTCAAAAGAAAAGCAAAAACAATTTCTCTTTTACAACAGGAGGGATTAAGAGAACATGCTGGTGTTTCAGGAGCCTCTGCAGCTGGGAATCAGATTAATGTGCTCAAAAAGCAGCAACTGTCGTGATTTACTGCACTTTCTGCAGTTAGACAAAACTTATGCTTAATCCTTAATGGATCAGAAACAATGAGCTCAACGTCACCACTCAGGCCAACTGTTTAAGCTCAACAACACAAAGAAGATGTGGCGGGGTAATTTCTTTTCTGTGTGTTCAGAATAATGCAAAAGTAAGCTCTTTTTCATAGACTGAGCCCACATATGCGCCATCACTTATCCTCTTTCTGCAAAACTCAGATTAGTTTTCCTGAATTTTCCAAAGAAGATTTAGGTTGAAAAAACATGTAATTGTGTATTTTTTTTTACGTGAAGAGGTTTTTCATGATTGTTACAAGGACCCATCAGATTAGAAACTTTGAACATTTTGAAACAGGTCCAAAATGCTTAAAAAAGACAGATGGGAAGTTTTCAGGGTTTCTGCCTGAAGATTTTAATGCAAACCTGTCAGCTGCAGGTCTCACTGTGAATCTCATGGTTTTCTTTGAAGGCATTTCTGAGCTTTTTCGACACATCTATGACAATTTTTGGCACATCAACAGGATTTTATGCCAAACAAATCTTAGTAATAAAAATTCCCCTAAATTGTGATCTCTAAAGTTTCTGATTTAATTTATTTTATCAGTTTTTTTTTTTAAATTCAGAGATAAACATCACATTATGTTTTTTTTGCAGAAATCCTTTTATAATCCATCCATCCATCCATCCATCCATCCATCCATAGTGCAACAAGTTGCTGGAGGTTTATCATCATTGCTGTCAGGTTTGCAGTCTAAATGGTGGGGCCTGTCCACACACTCAAGGATTACAAACATTCCTGTTGGCTCAAAAACTTTTAACATACAAACATGTCAACATGTACACAATACAACTACAGTTCACACATACATGATTATGAATATAAAAAATGCTTGTACATCATTTCACTCAGTCATCTGACATGTGCATTTTGGAGGATTGATAAAAAAACATAAACATCATTAAGGCATCTTAATTTAGTGTTGTATCAGCAGTGGTTAAAAATGCGTTTATTTTCTATGAGAAGATCATCTCATTAAGAAAAATTTAATACAGTAAAAAAAAAGGTAACCAACAAATCCATTATTGATCCTCAATAAGAAACAAATCAGATTACTTTGAAGCTCCATGTAAAAGCTTCTGGTGAAACATTTCAACACAAAAACATCAGAAACGCATGACTACAACTCAACAACAAGACTGCCCCCAGCACTCCTATTCTCCCCACCCCCACCCTCACCCTGCTGCAGCACTGCTCCTCTTTTCTTTTTTCATGGAGGTTCTAGCATGAAAGGCGTTCACAACTTGTGTGAAATATGCATCTGAATGGATGAGCTTGTTTTCGATTTTATCTTATGTCTTAAAGTTGTTTCCTGTTCTTTTGTCTGTTCCTGCATGTATCC
>BSAI01001642.1:0-11975 GCA_036245035.1 Adrianichthys oophorus | reverse complement strand
GAAGAGAACACATTACTCCTGTGTTAGCTTCACTTCACTGGCTCCCAGTTCAATCTAGAATCAAGTTCAGCTTTTTGAACAGCTTTATAGATTCCAGTGAAATCTGACTGAATTTAAAATTCTTACCAAGAAAAAAAGGGATAATATAATATAATATAATATAATATAATATAATATAATATAATATAATATAATATAAATTATAATTAGTACCATCTTTAAATTTCTTTATAAGCACTTATAAGGCATTGGTAATTACAAATGCCTATGAATGTCTAGTAAATGTCCTATAATGGCTCATAACCATGTTACTACTGCTTATTAATGTCTTATAACTAGTTTATTACAAAATCTTAACATAAAGTGTTACCAGTGGTAATGTTAAGTGCAACAGAAGCCTCCTCTCTCACACCTGATTAGATAAGTACCATTTCATTGTGGCAAATTCCAGGTTTCCACACCTCAGGAGTAGAGAGGAGAAAACAATCTTATCCAGCAGGCTGAGAACAGGACAGCTCAGCTCTGCCTCCTGACTTCATTAACTACCAAATCCACAGTCCAAATGGACTCAGTATTTAGACATCATCCAAAAACAACACACCTTCAAAGCAGACGAACTGGAACCAAACACTAAAGTATTTCTTTAAACAGTCCAATCTTTTCCTGGTGTGAACAGTAATAGGTCATATTTTTAGATTTTTGATGAAACGGTTTTGTTTGGTGAGCTGACTCTGAAGGCTGGAGTTATGCAGGTCAAACCAAACCCGCCCTCTGGGGACGATGAATGAAGGGAAAGAAAGAGTTTGCCTTTAACTAACGATTCATTCACAGGAGCATTAATCATTATTTCACTGCTGCTTCAAAAGACAGGCCAGCATGAGGCAGAGATTTTAGGATATTTTTGGTTTGGAGCCATGTGAACTCCTGTCACATGTCAGTCTGCAGACGGATGTTAACATGCTGCTGCTGTTTCCTCATACTGCAGTAAACACTTTCTGCAGCTGCAGAAAGTGATTAAGAAACGAGCTACAGGTTGAGAAATTATTAAAATTATTATTTCACTCACCCAAAAATAGCAAAATTGTACATTTTTGGAAAATTACAAAGCAAGGCCATAAAGGGTCAACTGAACATCCTTCAAATAAAGATGCTTAACAGCAAACACAAGCCTAAACAGACCACAAACAAGACACAACAGGGGATGATCAGACCATTGATACATATGGGGGGGGGGGGGACCCACCACCCAACTACCCAATACATCAACATCTTACATAGAAGAAAAAAATATATGTGTAGCAAAGCTTATGCTGACCCAAAATAAATATACCAAAGGATTACAGTATTTTCCACTCTACAAGGTACACTTAAAAGCCTTAAAAAATGAAAACATGTGTACAAATAAACAAAAGTTAATGATAAATCCATTCCCTTTTTTAGTTTCTCAATTATTTTAGGGAACATCATTACAACATTCTACCACACTGTATGGTTACATTTTTGCTAAATTCAGAGTGTTTCCACACATTGGACTGTAATTATTTTTGATCATTTTTTGCTGCCATCGCATGTGTGTTGTCCTAGAAAACACGACTTACTTTTCTATGAAGGTTTCGAACTTAAAGAGTTTAAGCAAGACAGAAAAGTATGAAAATGTTCATGTTTGTCTGAGAAAAGTGTGCAATTGTGTAGTGAGGGGTTTTACCGCCTTAAAACATCTGTAATAATTTACCTATCGACCGTTATTCTCAGAACTTTAGTGAAAAACGAGTCCCCACTAATCTGTGACTTCTTACCTTTATTAAAGAGAAATGTAGTTACTAACAGTTTTTGATTTAAGCAGAGAGTAGCTACAAGTAATTACTTTTTAACCCTTTAACACCAGTGACACTCTTTGACATCCACAAACTCTTACAACGTGTTGCATATCAGTGTAAAGCTGCTGTTCTCCACTTCAGAATCCACTGGAATGACATTATTGCGTAAATGGTTGACGAGTTCTCGTTGTCAAGCTGAAGCTCTGGTGTTAAAGTGACTTTTCCACCACTGGAGTTGTTCCATAAAATCACTCCAACTCACTCCTGGAAGTTTTAATAACTTATCCACAGAGGTGAGATGTTTTAAACCAGCACTTTATTTTCTTAAGATTGTTTCATGTTGTGTTGGGAATTGAGATGAAATTTCTCATGTAAGGTCTACCTCACTGATATGGAAAGGAAACCATTCAATTTGTCATACAATGAGACAAAGTTTTGAAATGTATTTAAAAAAACTGTTTGGTTTGATTTCAAGAAAAATTCTCTAAAAAAATACAAGCAAATTATTTCAAATGAAACAATCAACTGTTGAACTTGACAAATTAAAGTTACATTTCCAGCATAAGGATGAATTAAAAAATTGACATTCCCGTTTTTTTTAAAACCCAATTCCTGATGGGTTAGTCTAGAAGAGGAACAGCTGTGTGTGAACTCAACATTTTTCATCTCATTTCTGACATTTTTCCCTTCAGGCGACAATCCTCTGTGAGCTATAAGTAACACAAAGTGTCTGCGCAAACTGGCAGGAGGTCTCATACAGAATGAAGCTGTCCCCTGAAAACACCAGAAGGTCATGAACAATCACCGAACTCACATCCTTCATCTCTGTCACGTCAGTCACGCGTGACATTCCTGTAACCTTCTGAGGAGGAATTCCCATCTCTTTAGTCGGCACACAGAGGAGGAACGTTCTAAATCCAAACAGCTTTGAGCTGACGTCAAGGCAGAGACGCCAAACCAGACATCTACAGCTGTGATGCTTCATCTTACAATTGAGCAGCATTATCTGCAAGTCTCTGTGAACCCTTCGAACATTTGTGATCATTAAACCTTAAAATGGAAACAAAGCGAAAGGCGATGCCTCCGAGATCGAGTCATTTTACTTAGATTTCATAAATAATTTGTTTTTTTGTGTTCCAAAGCTAATATATGATGATATGGACATAGTTTACTCTGAAAGGCTTAAGACAGTCATTTTAAGACTAACATATGATAATTGTTTTTTACATGAGTGGGTCTCAGAAGACCCTTTATTTATGTGGTAAGTCATTCAAACTGAATAAAAGGGCAAAACTGAATATATGTTTCTTGTGCAGATAATGAAGGGGTTAGTCTTTGGGTATCTCTTCTATGGTACTGCTCCTCTCCATCTCTTCTACACCTTGGTGTGAGCCATGAAAAACTCTGTCTGCCACAACAAAACATCCCATTATGTCTGTGACGCCCCTCTACAGCCTCATGGTGTTTTTACACCGGAAAAGTTCGTTAGTCCGGATTAGTCCTGAACTTTGTGTTAGACAGTCATTAACAGGACATTTCTGCTTTGAACCAAAGCTTGTAAACAAAACATATTTAAAACTTTATCTTTCGCTGACCAATTTTGAACGTCTGTATCAATGTCAGGTACAACTCTTTACTGGTACTTTGGTATGGTGAAGGCATGCTGCAAGGCGGTTACTGAGGAGACGACTGCTATGAAGGTACGCTGAAAAGGGTTTTTGACATAAAGATTGTCGGGAAAACAGAGTGAGAAGCACTGAGCATCGATGAGCATGCTGGACAGGTCAGTTGGCACAATAAAGGTTTGATTCCCAGGGTGCACCATGAGCTTCATCTAGTGTGGGTCCTTGTGCAATATCCTTTGCACGACTTAATAACTGTGCACCCACATTGTTGAGACCGGAGAAAATAGACGTCTTTGGTGCTTGAACCACAGAATGCACTTGTCTGATGGACTCCTTTTGGTTTCATGACCTCCAACTCTTTCCAAAGCGTTTTGCAGCTGAGTGCGAAGCATCCGGGGGTCATTGTTTTCCGAGGTCATGATTCTCTGCTTGAAAAACGGTGGAATGAATGCCCCATTTGGGTTAGGAAAGGTGGAGGATGGGATCAATCAATGGATCACAGTGACATTTGCTGTGATGAAGGATTCAAAGCAGCCAGTTATGGTAAAGAGGAATCTAAGCTGGAAGGAAAAGCACTCAATTGACCAAATATAGCTGACCCTTGTGACCATGAGCAATGGGCTGTGGGCGAGCAGAGAAGATCACAGATTCATGTAGCAGAGATGAGCTTCCCTCTCAGGATGGCTGGCTGGAGTCTTCCTCAGAGGAAGGATGGGAAGAGAAGTCATTGGTCCTTTTCCACTCAAAATGAACCCGTTCAGTGCTGATCTCGTTTCCTGGTGAAACAAAAACCTGCCTATTATCACAAACAAATATTTACATAAAGATGAAGACAGAAGAAAGACAGAAACAGAGATTGTAGAAAAAAGAAAAAGGCTTTCCTCTGGATTGGAGCGGCTGTTCTTAGATAGAAAAGTTATCTGATTGTGGATTCCCTCTGTGTTCTACAAGAACCCAGCCTGTAGTTTTAGTCACATGCACCCCTATGATGGCAGACTCATACGGACGCTGCAGGTTCTTGAGTTGGCCCTTGGAGGGTGGTAAAGGGGAGCGATTGTATCTTAAATTGTTGTGCTTGTGGTAGGTGTGTTACGAAACACAGAACATATTACAACTGTGCATATTGATAACGTACAGGTGATGCTGTTGTACGGTGCCCTTGCGCCACTCTCTAGTTGTTACCGAGGTGTGAGTACTGGCTCATTACTGATTGCAAATCCTGACTTCGTTGGGGTGTACACATGATACACAAACTACACCGTGATTGTCTAATTTCCTAATTTCCAACAGTCAGGATGTGTGTAAGGAGCACTTTTACAGGAACGGATTCCTTGTGCAGTGCGCCGGATTTTGGGGGGCTAAAAAAAAAGAAGAAAAATTAGTGGGCCATGCCTGCGTCTCACCTACTTCACCGTTACTTTCTTACATTTGCATGAACTTTTTTTGCACTTCAGATTCACGGACTGGGTTTTGAATTTGATATTTTGTTCCAGCCACTAGCGTGCCCCACACAGGTTCACCCATAAGGACAGTTGGGACTAATGCTGCATTCACACTGTACGTGGTTGAGGCGTCAAATTCGCCCCCTCTCTTTTGATGCTTTTGATGTCAAATTTACTGCTTTACGCCATGAAACCCTGGTTAAGGAGCAACCGCCAACAAACTTTGTTCGTTGATCACATCATGGAATACATGGATGATGTTGAGCAAGTAGCTTGTGTTTATGTTTTGAAGAGCTCTACAGAGGTGCCAGCTAGCATGTCGCTGTGTCTGATTTCACCAGAGTCACCTTCACTCCTTCAGCTGCTGCGCCTGACAGCCGTTTTAAACGGTAATTCCGTCTATCTGTGGCCCAGTTTGAGCATTAACCAGAGAGGGAGAAAATAAAAATAAATCTGGTGGATCTTTTCATTTTTGTATTCTTGTAAAATAAGAAAAAAAATCATAAACTCATGGATCTGAGGGGGGTTCACCCCTGCAGTTCTCCATCTGTGGGCAGTCGGCAGCCCCTAAGGGGGCGGGCTAGCATAAGGAGGAGAGCTAGCGGAGTTCCGCTGGCGGAGCCAACCAGCGGCTAGCTAGCTCTGCCCTCCTGTATGATGCTGCTCGTTTGCTCTCCTGGAGTCTGGGCAGCGGAGCTTGCTATGCTGTCCACCAGGCGGCTGGCTGGCATAGCGGGTTCAAATGGGGACGCTCCATGGGCTCTGTGACAGGCGGGGGACCTGTCAAGGCTGTATCCCGCCTTTGCCCAACAGTAACCAGACTGTCTCCAGCAAACCCGTGGCCCCAGCGGGTTAAGAAAATGGATGGAAGTTCAGGCCGAAAATCCTCGCATTGTGCGGCCATATTGAATTAATTTTTCTACCCTTTGATCTAGTCACTGAAAATGCCACGTGCCCAAAGCTGAGTCCCTGATTGGTTGACGCCAAAATCGCGCCACGCTGCTTCAAATGGCATCTTTTCATTGACTTCACTTTGAAACTTGATGCTCCTGCCGTGCCGGCCGCATCCACAGAACATTGAGGCGCGGTCTCTTTAAAGCTCTTGGTTTGAACATTTCTGTGTTTTATTGCACAGAGGTTCTCAGCAAGAACCTGTTTCACTGGCAGAGACGAGTAAATGTTAAGTTGGACTGTGGCTCAACGGGAAGGAGTCTTGAGAATGCAGTTAGCAAATCTTTTATGGCAAATTAAGGGGAGCCAGGCGAGAGTTTTGAAGATCTGGAAAAAAATGCTCCCAGGATGTATCCCTGTTGAGGTGTTGTGTATCCCCCAGCACGAAGGCGCTCTGGGGCAGACCTCGCAGAACTGGTGGGATTTCATATTTTGCCCGATCTGGGATCACATCAGTATCCTTTTGGAAATGCTGGATAAGGAGGTAGGAAAGTAGGAGGTCTGATGCAAAGACCAATGCCCTCATGACTCAGGATGTGATAGATGGACGGATGAAGAAGTTTATCTTGATGTTCTGTATCAGTGCTATCAAATAAAAACACGCTGACCTGGCAGCTGTCAAGAACAGGCTGAAGTCAAAGACACCTCCCACTCGTTTCCACACCGACTCTTTCCCTCCCCGACCGCACCAACCTTCCTCTGCATCATCGAGTCAGACTGAGTTCCCTCAAATATGTATCATTTCGGTAGAGTCCTCATTCCCACTGAAATTTAAAGGTGGGCACGTGGATTATTTGAAATTAGCTCAGCTGGAAAGGATTAAATCTAATCCCTGTCAAACCCAAACCTGCAGCCTCCTGTGGGTTCAGTAATGCACTAAAAATGAATGACACACTTTGAATTTGAAGTTTGCTCTGTAAACATGAGGACAGAATGACACTCAAAGCATCCTCACAAATAAAGCACTTGGATGAATTTACCTTTTAAGTCAGTTCTTTTGCATTTACTGGGCTTGTCTCATCACTCTGTTCAAATGTAAAAATAAAGGGACAAAGTCTTCAGATGCATTATACTTGGTTATCGTCATGTATGCTAACACACAAATCAATTCACTTTTAGAGATTTATTTCTGAGATTCATTTATGTAATATTTATTCATTTATTAAGCAACATATAACTAACACTGACATTTGTTTTAACTCCTGTGTTGTCCTCAGAGGGATCCTTCACACCGGTGATTGAGCCTTCTCAGTGAACATGGTTGTTGCAGTTGGTATTGTCCATCATCTTCTTTCACTCATCCGGGACCGGATCGCGTCTGGGGGGACAGTCCCAGACGTTCCCAGGCCAGTCGAGAGACGTAGTCTCTCCGGCATGTCCTGGGTCTTCCCTGGGGTCTCCGCCCAGTGGGACATGCCCAGAACACCTCCACAGGGGAGGCGTCCAGGAGGCATCCGAACCAGATGCTTGAGCCACCATAACTGGCTCCTCTCGACGAGGAAGAGGAGTGGCTCTACTCTGAGCTCTATCCAGGTGACCGAGCTTCTCACCCTATCTTTAAGGGAGCACACAGCCACCCTACAGAGGAAGCTCATTTCAGACGCTTGTATCTGGGACCTCCTTCTTTTGGTCAAGACCCAGAGCTCATGACCACAGGTGAGTACTGGAGTGAAGATCAACTGGTAGATTGAGCATGGGTATTGCATGTGTTTTATTATTTTGGTACGTGTATGTAGGTCTTTGGGATTACTTTCAGTTTTTAAAATGAAAAACATTTTTACTATGTATAGCACTTTGTGTGACATGCATTAGAAGTGTTCTATAAATAAAGTTAGATTTGATTTGAACATTTCCATATTTTCTGTGAAAACAAAACTCTGTTTAGTTTTGATCTGTGTAAATCCAGACTGACAGCACAATTAAAGGATGGGTCACTAAAAAAAATTATTCATCCATCCGTCCATCCATTCATTCATCCATCCTCAGAACCTGCTGAATCTCTTTTGGGGTCATGGGGTTGCTGGAGCCTATCCCAGCTACTGTTGAGCAAAGGTGGAGTACACCCTAAACAGATCGCCAGTCTGTCACAGGGTTATAGGCAGGTTCACAAACACACTCAACCAACATCCAAACTCCCCACAGAAAGGACCCAGCTGGGAGAGTGCTCACAACTGCACCACCACGCAGCCTTTACATTTCATTGTTTTAGATATTTAATTACAGTATTTTTTTAGTAAATAAACAACATAATTTTTAAAAGAAACAATTGTTGTAACAAACAGTATGTCTGTCTTCATTTAGGAGTTTTTCCTTTTTCCGCCAATTTTCTGTAATAACTCCATCTTTTGAAGATATTCTCAATCATTTGCATGACCGCATGCATGCACCACTCAAATAATTCAGTGCAGCAAATTGATAACAGAGTCAGAAACAGAGATAATAACGCTGGCGCATTGAGAGGTTTGTGTGTTCCACAAAGACGAGCTTCTAAAACGTAGACATGTGAAACTACTGGCAGTTGGAATTGGTTTTGATGGCTGAAACTAAATGTCCTTTCACAGCATCAATGACTCTTTCTACTTGGCTTAAAAGACCATCAGCAAGTTTTCTAAGTAAACCGCAGGATTTCATCAACCAGGCTTTCACCATCACACATCCTGAGACGCTGCCGTCCTTTGGGGCTGCGTCGACACAAAGTCCAGAGCTGGTTGCACTTAGCAGCAGATGGACTCGTGGCGCAGTAATTATTCCCAGTAAACTTCTGAGTGCTTTTCAGCTCCGCAGCGCTTTATGGAACGTGGGGAAAGGGAAAACAGGATGTGAAATGCCTCTGAAAGAAACATAATGCAGGTCATGGTCGCTGGCTGAACTGAGGTTAAAAAAAAAGTGTTAAGAGTAGAAGTGGAAATAAAGATGGACAAACAGGTTCAACCACAGAACAAAAAGTCTGTCTCCCTAAAGAAAATAACAACAGAGCAGGATAATCTATGGTTAGCTTTGACGTTTGGATCAGATAAACTCAAACTTAAACTAGCAGAGGCCGCCATAAGGTGGAAATACACTCATTAAAATTGTGTTTGCTGTTTCTCCTAATAGAGGATCAAAACTTTTTGGATTTGCCTCCTTCCTGGTTGCTTCAACCTCCACCTTTGCAGCAACATTCTTCTCCGTTGATCCTCTTTTAATCCACTTCATCCATCTACCCCTTAGGGCAACAGCACCGGTGGTTGTTCTTACCCCGGGCTAGGACCGATCTGCATCCAATTCAAATTGTTGATATGGATTTGGTTCTGTGCTTCTTGACACAACCTTCTGGATTAGTCCAGATTAGGCACCTGCAGACTAAAGTGCTGGATTGTACCCACGTCTGGTTGCACCCCAAGTCAAAGGAAGACAAAAAAATGCAGATAGTACAAAGTAAAAGTTTCAGTTGTTAGCTGATATTGCGTATGTCACACTGGAGGAAATGTCAGTTCAATATGTTTTCTGAAAATACAAACATTTAACTTGGCCCGAAAGTTTGTACAGTACGATCAGCGTTAGCACTGAAGTTGCACAAAATCTTTAAACATTTGAAATTTCTCATCAAGTCAATCCCAAACGTTGTTTCAGAGAAAGCAGAGTCACAGTCTGCTCTGCTCTCATAATTAGGATTCAATTATCAAGGGAGGACAACCTGTAGGCACAATCATTGTCTGCGCTGATTGATGAGCTTTCACCACACATCCAGCTTTTTCTTCCTTTCATTTTTCATCTGCTATATTCAGATCTTGTTTTGTTCCGGATCTCCTGGTGATTTTAGACACCTTACTAGACTGCAGTCAAATACAAACGGAGCTAACACTCATAAATCAGACAAAATGTGTTCATAATGAGACACGGCCATCAACAGTAGGAGGCAAGCTTTAATCAAAGAAAGAAACCCACTGGAAATACACTCGGTTTGACTTTGTAGTTTTGCAGAGAAGGTGCACTTACTATTTTACTGAAATGAGACACAAAAGCTGTTTTTTTTATTCAACCCACTTTTGGTTGGTTATGTGTTATTATGACTCAGGAGAATCAAGGATAGAATCCGAACACAGCTGACGGACAGAAAGAACGTATTTGAACTTTCTGACTTAACGAAACAGGACAATAAAAACAGATAAACAGCATGAAGTTCATTTTTTACATACAAAACTGTGATACATCCATGCCTTTGACTTTGTTTTTCACAAAAACATTCAAAAGCAAAACCAGACCGGAAAACTTAGGCAAACTGCATTCAGCTTTTAACGTTTTTCTTTAACTCAAGATGTTATTTAATCTCAAAATCTTAACATTTAATTCTCCAAAATAAGAATTTTCTTAAAACATCTTGCCTCTGGCATGCCAAATATTTGCATGAGCAGATAAGAGTCTCACAGTATGTAAAATTGACCTAGTTTGAAAACCTGCTTACACCTATACAGCATCTGCTGCAAAAATGCCAAATGGATTGAAAGGACGATACTGGTTCACATGGAGCAATCTGTTTTTGGACCTACTGTCAATTCTTTTGTGGAGTGTTTTATTTTGAAATTAATTTGGATTTTTTTTTTTCTGAACAGTTTCCTGTCTGCTTGTAATGGCAGTGACACCTCCATTTTAAAATGACAGGAACTGCACTTGAACTGATTGAAATGTTGTTTAATTCACATGTTAGGTTCAAAACAAGCAAACATTTCATTGGTTGACATTCACACCTGATGCCATAGTTGCATGCACTGGTACAGGGGATTGACCTGTACGGGTGTTGTAGGTTTTTGGGTTGTCCGGGCCTGTAGAGGGTCATTGAGAGGAGCGACTGCATCTTAAGGTGAGCGCCGGTGTGTCTTGCAGTTTCCTTGTGTGAGCGCCTTAAGGAGCGTCTTGAAAATGGAACAACCATTGACACGCGTGCGGTAAATGTATTGTGAAGTATTTGTTAGGATAATATACGGCACTCACTGGTGGCATACAGGTGATGTCCTTATGGCGCATTCTTGTAACTGGTAAGGTGGGAGTGCTGGCTTTTACCACAGGCTCACACCGCATGCGGTCCGGCTCTGGTGTGGACAACAGAGTCTTTACATAACTTGAGAAGTGCAAGTGGCCTTATCTAAGACAAAAGTTTTAACACAAGTTCTGTGTTTACCCTTTGTATGAAGACGAGTCACGCAGAAAAAGAAGTGTTGTGAATATAATCTAAATTGCCGCAGAATGAGTTTTTTTTTACTAGTACTAGTAGTATTGTGTGAACCTATGTGAGTTTGGAGGTCCGCGAGGTCGGCAGTAGCCGCAAGCCATCAGTAGCCAATGTGAGTCATCTGGTGTATCTAGATCGCATGAAGTGATGGATGGATGGATGATGGACGGACAAACAGACGGACACTTCATTGATCCCAAGGGATATGAGTTGCGGTAGGATAACACATCCAAGACACATTACCCATTGGGTGTATAAGTTGAAAAATTCTTACGACGTGCCTGCATTTTACCTACTTCACCCTTACTTATTTGGGGAGGTTGTGGAGCAGAGGTAGAGCAGTTGTTTTTTATATTTAATTTATATTTTTATTGTTAGGAGATGTCTTTATGCTTTATATGTTAGGTTGATTTGGATAAAGTCAAATATATTTAGTTGGAGAACACCACTTACATTTGCACATGTGCCATGCTGTAGAGGAAAAGGTGGGGTACAAAATCCCACATTGTGAACTGGATTTTTAAGGAGGAATTGTACTACTCATTTTGAGTTGGTTGATGAATATTGTGATGTGACCACATCTGTTAATGCATTTATGATTAAATTTGCACATCTTTTTTGCAAATGGATTTTCTTGAAAGAAACTGAACCACAGAATGTCTTATTTTCATTAGAAAGCAATTTTGTTTTATGTAATAAAGTAAGTAATTCTCTTTCTTATGCTTTTTAGCCGCGGACAAATGTAAAGCATTGATTCTCGTGTTATCAAAAAGAAAATAACTGGTCCAACTGTTTACTTTTTAGAAAAATTTTTTATATATATGATTTATTTATGAAAACTCTTCAAACATGCTTTTCTGTGTCTCCTTGTCTGGCATGCGTCATCCTAAAAGCTAGCTTGTAGCTTGTAGTTCAACAATGAGACACAGCA
>BSAI01001640.1:0-19776 GCA_036245035.1 Adrianichthys oophorus | reverse complement strand
TAGCGTCCGAAAAAACATTTGAAGCCAACGTAATGGATACGGAGCGCCGCAGAGACCGGACCGGACCGGATGTAGTGCGAGTGCCTCTCGCACTTTTCATGTTACGTAAAGACTCTGATGTCCGCACCGCAGCTGCACCGCAGCCGGAACGCATGTGAGCCCAGGCTTAGTCATTTTTGAGTTTTAGTAAAATAAAACTAATGTGCCCTAATCTAAATGTTTTTTTTCTCAGATCAATTCATTTCATTTTCAAACTATTTTTAATGGTATAGGTCAATTTAACTCTTTCTACAACTTGCGTCAGACAGATCTGGTTGAATTGGAGGAATAAATATCAATACATTGATTAGGTCTATTCATTTTTTGTCATTTGTCATTTCAAATGTTTTTTAAAGTTCTTCCAGATGATTAGATTGTATGTAGCCAAAGTTGTTTTCAGCGGAGTGGATTATATTTTTCATATTTGTAATCAGTTTGTTCATTTTTAGTTTTTTAAATGAACTCTGATCCTGATCAGACATTTACTTTGTTTCCTTCCTCCTTCTACCTGCTTTCCTGAGTTCCACACTCTTTACTTTGTCTTAGGTTTAAAGCCCCCACATGAGAAGCAGCTGGTCCTGGTGGCCAACGCCCACATGCACTGGGACCCAGAGTACTCAGACGTGAAGCTGATACAGACCATGATGTTTTTATCGGAGCTGAAGAGTATTGCTGAGAGGGCCTCTCGTTCCTTGACTGCCGGCTTGCCATCCTCTGACCAGTCCACCATCCCCATCGTTCTCTGTGCTGACCTCAACTCGCTGCCTGATTCTGGTAGAGCCTCTGACAGACATTTTCATTCTCAGTTTATGTGACTGCATTTTCAGTCACAGTAATAGCGGTTTGTTCAGCAGTGTGCAGTTGTTCTCAGAAGTTTACATACCCTGCAAGAAATGATGAATTCTAGGTTATTTTTTAGAGACTATGAACGATAACACAAACATTCTTATCCACACATAGATAGTGATTGAATGAAGCCATTTATTGCCAAACAATAGTGTGAACTCTTTTTAGATCATAAAGACAACAGAAACTTCCCAAGTTAGACAAATCCAAATTTTACATATCACAGCTTGTCATACCTTGCACTGCCTCCTTTTTGCATCAATAACAGCTTGAAGTCTGCGGTCGTTGTGGGTGAGGTTCTTTATTTTCTCTCATGGTAAAACAGCCCATTCTTTGTGGCAGAAAGCCTCAACTTCCTTTTAATTCTTGGACTGTCTTGCTTGAACTGCTTGTTTGAGATCTCCCCAGAGTGACTCAATAAAATGACTTTCTTGGTGTCTTCCCTGCTGCCTTTAAAATGGCAGAGGTGAGACTTCTTTTAAAGAAGAGTAATTTAGATCCCAATAACTTTAATAATTATTGACCAGCTTCTAATTTATCATTTTTAAGTAAAATGAGTGAAAAAACAGTTTGAATCCAATTAAATTAGAAATGACATTTTTGAAAAGTATCAACCTGGTTTTAGAACAAACCACAGCACAGACAGCGCTTGTTAAAATCGTAAATGACATTGGATGTAACCTGGACTTTCTGAAACTCTCAGTCCTGGTACTACTGGATCTCAGTGTGGCATTTGACACAGTACATCTTAATATTTTACTTAACAGGCTTTTCTGAAGTGGTTTTGTTTCTGTCTCACAGAATCAAAGATTTAATGCAGGTTTGGATACATGCTTCTCAAAGATCTTGGAATCATTGGCTGAAAGTCACTTCAAAGTTCGGTTAAGTGTTCAAAGTTCTGTTGAACAGGTTTTAAATGTTCCAACGTCGCTATGGTTCATCTCCAGAAATCATGTGATCCTACAGTACATGGAAGCATTTTGTGGGTACTGTGTGTTTGGTGTTTCAGGAAGGAAAACTTTCCTTTTTTGGATGTCTGCAGCTCCTCACTCCACCAGAAGATGGATCAAATATGGAGAACACATTTGATCTTTAAGTATAAATTTAAATACATGGGGCCAACAACAAAATCCAGTCTTTGATGCACTTAAAATGCTGTGGGCAAAGCAGCAATGTGCATCTTTGCTGCACGTATTTGTATGTGGCCAAAGTAAATTTCCATCACTATTTTTGCCGGTCACACTGAAATATGTGTGAATAACATCAGCCATGTAAGAAATAACAAAAATTAGACAATACCAGAAATAGTACACAGAGATTTGCTACGTGGATGCATACAGTTAGCCACAACTGAAAATAAGAGCGGTCTTATTTTAAACCAGAAATATGTCACACAGTTTCGTGCACAGAATCCATTGTGGGGTTCCCCAAGGATCAACTTTAGGTCCACTGCTTTTTTAATCTATATATGCCACTTGGAGACATCATCAGGAGGAAACTTTTAAATTATATTTTAGACATGGCAGAGAACTTCTCACAGCTCAACCAGGACAAAACAGACGTTTTAGTGATCGGATCTGAAGATAAGAGAGAGTGTTTCATCTGAACTAAAAAACGATTTTACACATTTTTGAACAGGTGGAAAGAGAGGCAGTCGAGGCAAATTTGACGCAATTGAATTGCATTTGAGCATCACTTTAGCGAGCTATTTTTTTGGCTTTGTGTAAAAAAGGTTTTCTTCTGGCGTCTTGACCATGGAGCCCACTTTTTTATCATTTGTCTCCTTGTTGTAAATCTTGAAAGTTCCATGCCAGAGTTTTTCAGAGTCCTGAATCACAGCTGAGGTTATTTGTGGGTTTTTCTTTGCATCTCTAACATTTTTTCTGGCAGAAATATTTGTTGGTCTACCTGACTGTGGTTTGGTTTCAAGGCAAGGGTCTGTTGGGAGCCCAGAAACTCCAAGACCTTTTGTGCACACACCTTGATAACAGACAAACGAGTCTCAGGTGAGGATGTTTACCTTTAGTTGCCATTTAAACCCTTTTCTATAAGCTTGTGTGTATGTTTTTAGAACAAAGTTATCAGGGTCTGTAAACTATTGAACAGGGTCATTTAGGAAGTTTCTGTTGCCATTATGAGTTAAAAGTTTAAATAGACTCTTTTTTGGGCTTCGCTCAACCACTAACGACGAGTGGAAACATTTTTTGTGTTATCATTCAATGAAAATTGACTGAGAAATCATCAGGGTATCTTCCAGGGTATGTGTATTTAAGAGCACAACTGTATTTAACTGCAGCAGCATATGTAGATGTGGCTGCATTCTTTGCTGCATGCTCAGTTGCATCTTCTGGATTAACCCTTTATCACCAGCGATATCGCAGATGATACCAAGATAACACTCACTCTTGGGGCCCGGTCACACCGGCTGAACTTTGGTGGAGCGCTCATGGAGCGGGAAAAAAATCCCTGACCGCTCGTGACCGTTCATCCCCATTACAGCATACGCTCCACCCCCGCGGATGTTCCTGAGGGTCCCTCCCACCGCTCCAAAAGTTCTGAACTGCTCAGAATACTGCAGCGGTGAGGAGAGGTCCATTCTCTGCTCCGGCAAAGTTCACCCCGTTCCACCGACGCCCAGTCAAAGTTTGGTTCTGCTAGACGCAGGTTCGTGGACGTTTGGGTCCGCCAGACCAACGCAGAAATCTAGAACGCTGGACCACCGCTGGACCACCGCGGCTTCACCAGCGCTGCACTGGCGGCAACGTTGAGAGACGCCTGCATGCGCAGAACGCCTTATACCAAAGCTGAAACAGCCAACGCTCACTATAGCTCGCCACCGCTAAACCAATGCCAAAGCTATGCTTCAGCGGTGCATTGATACGCCAGCGCCCGTGTGTTCGATTTTTTTTTTTCCCATTTTGTGCACGGTGACGAGCGTTGTCAAAATTCGGCGCCCTTCCCTGCCGCTCCAGGTACGTTCCAGCAAAGTTCGGGCGGTGTGACCAAACCCTAATGTTGGATGTGTTTTGTGCAACAAATTACATTTCTGGAATATTCAAGTTAACACGTCACAAATGAAAACATTTCTAACAATAAAAATGAAAGAAAAATGTTCTCTCTGGCCCCATTTTGTTCAGAAGTCGCATATTACCATATAAAATTTGCCTAGTAAAACAAAAGTGTGATTAGTCACAAATGTCAAATTAATCGATTGACAGCATTAGTTTAAATTTCCATGTAAACTGCATGATAAGTTGTTGTATTTTGTTTTGTTACACCGGGACAACAAACATGAACATTTTTACCAGTGAGCAATTCATCCCAGTTTATTTCTTTAAGATGATGTGAACATCTTCCTGTTCTTGAATCCAGGTGTGGTGGAATACCTCAGCAATGGCTGTGTGGCTGAGAACCACAAGGACTTTAAAGAGCTGCGCTACAATGAATGTTTGACCAACTTCAGCTGCAATGGCAAGAACAGCAACTCAGATGGGAGCATCACGCACAGCTTCCAGCTGAAGAGTGCCTACGACAGTAGCCTCATGCCTTACACCAACTACACCTATGACTTCAAGGTACATACCCAGGAGAACTGCCACATTTTCTGATTTAGGCTTTTACCAACCTGAATGACAGGGTTTGCACTCCTGTCAGAATTCAGTATTTCATCATGCTTGAAGTCTCATGATAAAATCAGACAATGTTTCTGAGATACAAACAAAAACATATTTTTTAAAGTCCCACTCCAATCATTTTTTATTTATTTTCAAATCGTTCCCAGTGGTCTTTTGATAATGGCTGTGCAGTTTTTAGCCAAAATCAAAAAGCTTTTGTTGTTTTTAAGCGCATTACAAAAACTATTCTGGTTTGTTGGCTCGGAGCAACCCCGTCCTCTGTTTGCGTGCTCACGTGCACTCTTCAGCTAGTATTAGCGGCACAAAAATAATAGCAAGGAAGATTGGATCAGTCCAACAGTACAGTTTTGAGTCAGAGACCAGCTCAGGAGAGAGGAGTGGAGAGGTAAGAAAGACTTTACAGAAATACAGAAAAGACTCTACAGAACTATACAGAAAGACTCTGCAATATTAGTCTGAGCTTTTTCTAGCATCCAGTTTTCTGATTTGAATTGAGAAATATTCAGAAACACAGTTATAATCATAAATTATTTTAGATGTGTCCTCTATTATGAAGAAAAATGCTACAAGAACATGTTACAAAAAAGACAATTTTCATTGGAGTGGGTCTTTAAGTAGTTATGGATGCATGCAATGCAGATGCTGCTTAAAGAAAATGTGCAGATTGCAGAGAGTCTGTCAGACTCTCATCAGAGCAGGGCCTATCACCTTTCTAAATTTACTAAGACTCTTAACCAACCAATGGAAATATTTAGGATCAGAGGTTAGAGAAGCTATCTTCTAATGAATTATCTTCTATGTTTATGACTACGGCTGAATTTGTTGAAATTATTAACCCTTTAACACCTAAGCCTCAAAATGTCCACCTGGATTTTTTTTTTTTTTTTGTTGGTAATGTTACCTATAAAAGGGTCCTGTAAATCAGCACGTTTGCCCTTTATGCAGAAGACATATAATTTTCAATATCTAGCACTATTTGACAATTTACTCCATGTCATAAGAGTGTAATAACAATTTAAAAAGGAAAAAAAAAAGATTTTAAACGTTTTTAGTGAAAAAACAGTGCAATTGAACATGAACAACATGTTTTGCATGTTAAAACTTTAAATTGGACAAGTATAAACTGTTTACGGCAATAGTTCTTTGTCTCTATATGTGCAAAAACAGTGCATAAAATTTGGTGATTTTTAGTCACAAAGGGCAGTTCTGTCCTCCTTGGCTCCTCAAAGGTCTTGGTCATGCTGCCATGGTCACTGGCAGCATTCTGTCTGGCTGCAGGCACAGCCCCACAGCACAAGTCTGACACTTCCAGGGAGTGCTCTTGGTGCAGAGTTTGCAGCATCAGCGGAAAAAGATTTCACCCGGTGATAGGGCTAGGCAACATGGCCATAAAAATAAATTCTTCATTCCAAATTAAATTTTTTATTTAAATTGATTTTTTTCTCCCTCCTTTTACTTTCTTTAACTATTTTATTTTAACATTTCCTTTGAAAATTGCCTTGAATACAAAGTGCAACTAAACGCAAGTGGTAAAAATGTTTGAAGATTAATGCAGCAGATGTTTTATGAGCTACCACTAGTTTAAGGCCTCATAAAGAGAAACACAACACTCACTTTGGCAGAACACTTTTGGAAGCAACAGCCTTCAAACTGATTTTGCTGCGTACAGTCCAAGTCACAACACCAGTGAACAAATTCATTTTTTTGACTCACCAGCCAAGTAAGCTGATAGATAAAAAAATATATACCAGCCAAATAATTACATTATTTTACAAAGAAAAACTATAGATATTTTGGGGATTGCTCTGTGCTCAACCCTCCAACCAGGAATGAAGAACCCAGAAGGTTATCAAGAAGCAGTCAGAAGAAAGGATCTAATGAATGGAATTGTATTAACTACTAGGAAGCAACAGTCTTTAGAGTTTTTAATGTTGACATTCACATAAACCACCACACAGCATGGGGCTGTCATCCCTCTCTGTCTGTCTCAACATACAGTCTACATCCCGTTTATTTCCTGGGATCTACCATCTACCTATATTGGGAGGGGACTCAGCACTTGCCCAGGTGGACTAATGGGCTAAACAAATCAGAAAAGCAACTAAACATGCATCTCAACATAAATATAAAATGACCATGGTCTCAAAAACATAAACACATACAACACCTAGAAAAAAAACAAAGTCAGTCTTTGCATCTGCTCTTCATCTTCTCAGCTGATGATTTAGTCCACTGGGATAGTAAGCAATCAATTGGCCCCAGCTGGTTCTCTTCTGGTTTGTCTTCTTGTGTGCACCCAACATCCTGTAGAGGTCAGCCTTGGACAAAACAGGAAAGCTGGTACAACATAGACGTCAGAAAAAAACAAAATGTTCATGCTGAATACCTGAACCTTGTCAGTAAATGAGGGTGGAGGATCCTGACAGGTGTTATTCACAGAAAATGTCATTATGTTGAATGCAAACAGAGAGGAAGTCACAACATAATTAGACCGTGTACGATAAAAACATTTTTTTCCCAGATATCTTTTTTCAAAGGAGCTCCTGTTTGACTTTTCTTTTTGTGTCGTTACACTGTTTATGAAGTGTTTAATTTTCTATCAGATGAGTTGTTTCTGTTTTCTTGCTGAAAAACACCCCCATGAGAAGAGGGGTTTCAGTCCTGAACCAGATGAATGGCATTTTTTAAAGAAATTGAAATTGTATGAAAGTAATTAATAAATGGTATGATGTGAACATGTTTTTAGAGTTATCGAACTGTATCTAACTGTTATCTAACCTCGAGGGTACGGCTGCTTGCTGCATGGTCTAGGGCCCTCCCCTCTCGGTTTTCATTAATTGGACATTACTGCCAGCAAGGAGGGGATGTCCTCTGACTGCCCTACCCGCCAATTTTAACTGCACCCTTTATCACACAGACCCGAAACAAAATATGCTCCAACAAATGCACACAAGGAAGGTGGGACCTCTGATCTTTTGTCTCCTACCCCATCCCTGGTGGGGGGAATCAGGCCCTCACCAACAGTGGCTCTGTCCCTTGGGTGCTGGCATCCTGGGCCCAGAAGCACTCACTCCATGCGGGGAGAGGGATCCCTGAGTCTTCTGGCAAGACCATGAACAAGGGATCACATCCTATCTGAACCTGTGGGTGTCTGCATCCCTGTGGTGCTGGTTCTGGTCCTTGCTCCACAATGATCAGGTACTGCTGGGAACAGATCTGCTCCCACCGTGGACCACGGTCTTGTGGGAAACTCCCAAGGGAGTAACGTTTCTCTCAAGTTTGTTCTCTCACAAGCACAGACATCACATTGTTCGATCATTTTTGTCAACTCTTTGCTGAGACCTGGCCACCAAACTGACTGCTTTGCTCTTCCTCTGCACTTAGTTATCCCCAGATGAAGCTTCAATAGAATATCATTCTGCAGTGTTGCTGGAATCACTAGCCCACCACTGTAAAGTATTAATCCACTATGCACCGAGAGAGCACCAGAGAACTGCAGGTAAGGCTGCAGTGATTGGCCAGCTGAGAATTTATCAGGCCATCCTTCCGTGCAACACTTCTTGAGTTGCTGTCCTTCTCCTGGTGAGTTTTGATTTGCTGGAGCCTACTCCCAGTAGCCGGTAAACTGCTCATGACAGTGTCCACATACAGGTTAAGGTCTTCCTCTGATAAGCCAGAATGCTGCCCTCCGACAGGAGCTCTGGACAGTACATCAGCAGTTGCAATATTTTTGCCTGCCACATGGGAAATGCTGAAAGAAAACCTCATCAGTCTCAGACGTAACCGTTGAATGCGGGGTGGCAGTTCATCTAACCTCTTTGAACCCAACAGTGGTACTAATGGTTTGTGATCCATCTCCATGTGAAAACTTTTCCCAATGAGAAACTCTTGGAACCTCTCACATGCCCACATTAAGGCTTATACCTCCTTGTCAATTTGAGCATATCGCTGCTCTGTTCCACTCAAAGCTGTAGATGCATATGCAACTGGTTTCCATGCCTCCTTCCCTTGTTTTTGGAGGAGAATGGCACCCATCCCATAGGAAGAAGAATCTGCAGACACCAGTGTGTCAGCATTCGAGTCATACAACGAGAGCCCCGGGGGAGTTGTCAGAACTTCTCTGGCTGCTGCTGTGATCCCCAGCTCCACATGTTGGACTTCTTCAACAGGTTTCTCAGAGGGTGTGTCTTTTCTGCTAGGTGAGGTAGAAACCTTCCAAGATGCTTGGCCATTCCAAGAAAACGTCTCACCTCGCTCACATTGCTTGGCTTCTTCAGGGCAGTGATGGCTTTAACCTTTTCAGGGTCTGGGCTAACTCCAGACGGTTCAATAATCTGACCCAAGAATTGAATTTTGCTTTTCGAAAACTCACATTTGTCATTCAGTGTGACCCCTGCTTCCTGTACAGGGCTTCGGTCTCCTGGTGTCAAAGTAATGTATATCTGTGTGTCATCTGCATAGCTATGGTAACTAATGTTGTTCTTTATAACCTGGGCCAGTGGGAGCATGTAGATATTAAATAAGAAGTGGCCCCAGGATGGAGCCTTGGGGAACTCCACATGTAATTTCTGTTGGCTCTGATGTGAAGTTACCAACTGATACGAAATATTTCCTGTTTTCCAAGTACGTTTTGAACCAGTTTAGCACTGGCCCACTGAGACCCACCCAGTTTTCCAGTCGTTTGAGTAAAATGGTCGACTGTATCAAATGCAGCACTGAGATCCAATAAAACTAGCACTGACATATTTCCACTGTCTGTATTCAAACGTATATCATTGGTCACTTTGGTCAGAGCCGTCTCAGTGCTGTGGTGATGTCTGAAGCCTGACTGGAAGCCATCATAGCAGTTGTTTCTTATTAAGAATTCATTTAACTGATGAAAAACAGCTTTTTCAATGATCTTACCTAAAAATGTCAGGTTTGATATCGGTCTGTAGTTGTTCATTTGTGTTTTATCCAAACTGTCCTTTTTTAGGAGGGGTTTGATTCCAGCTGTTTTCAGTGGTTCTGGGAAAACACCAGATGTTAAAGACAAGTTCACAATCTGGAGCAGGACCGACTCCAGGATCTTTGAAACTTGTTTGAAACAACTTGTGGGTTGAATATCCAGACAGCAGGAGGAGTTCAGTTGACTTAGAATGTCCTCCAGGTCTTTACTGTTTATGGGTTGAAAGTGAGCCGTGGGGTTTAGATTGGTTTCCAGTGGATACAGTTTATATTCTGGACTTGTAGTTGCTGAAACAATAGTTTGCCTTATGTTTTTGATTTTCTCTGTAAAGAATTTAGCAAAGTTATTACAAGTTTTAGTGACTACAACTGTATTCATCAACATTCTCGTGCTTTTTCATCAAACTAATGAACTTTCTTCTTAGCTGATTCATCACTTCTTGATCTGCGGTTATTCTTTGCCTGATGACCAGCTCTAAGAACATCTTGTAGCAACATCAAAGGCCGATTCTTTCCTGTAACACAGCTATAATGCATGAAGTTTTGCAAAAAGTATTGCATCTATAGACATAGACAATATATGTGTGCAGCCTGGGCTAATTATTACATTGATCACAAAATATCATGTCTTACATTTCTTCTTCTGTGGTCCCAGTAACTGCTGCAGTGGGCTTGTTGAAGAGCCTGGTGTACTGATGGAAACAGGACTTGTGATATTGGACTTTTACAGCTGCGCAGCCTTTATCTTTAATGTGCAAAAGAATCCTAGTGCCGTCCTTCATTTCAGTAGCTTTGAGCATCAGACCTTTAAAGAATGAAAATAACAACATGGTCTGCCTGTATGTGTCTGTAAAACATATTTATTAATGAGACAAGTCAGTTAACAATTTCTGTGGTGAACCTGAGGGCTGTAGAAAGCTAAAACTACAACTTTTAACTCCTGTCCCTAAATGGGAATTTAACAAAAATAAAACATAAAAATTCACATCCTATACAGAACACTACATGAAAACAAGTACTAGCCTATTGAATTAGGTTCAAATCATCACAACTCTAAACAACATAGTTCAGTAGTGTCTGTGAGAGTGTAAGAGACTGAGAGACAGTTTATTTCACACATACCTCCTGGTGAGCTCTGTGAAGATGATCTTTGCGTTTGCCCGACATAGTGATGCATTTATCCTTTTACTAATAGCATATGATGAACAGGACAGGCTCAACTGCACCAAAGGAAACGATAGATAAACCCATTTTGGACTGGAGTTTCTTTCTGGGAGTTTTTCAATTGTTGATCCTGAGGTGCTTGGGGCTCAGACTCGTCTCTTTATGCCTCACGGACACCAGGATGTTGTCGTCTATGTTTTTTTAAAAACGAATCCAAGTGCTTTCAAATCGATAAGTCTCCTGTAGCACATTTGATGAAAACTAGCGTCTTCTGGAACATTGTTGAAGATAATGCAGTATTGCAATGTTCACAGCTTAATTACCGTAAAATGCAATAAAGTAGAGTTTCTGTGTAATGTATTTCATTTTATATATCATTTTACAGTAATAAAATTGTAAGATTAATCACAGTACACAGATACTCCACGGCATTTCATTTTACAGTTGTATTACTGTAAAATGAAATACAGTTGTTACTGGCATCCAGCTGCCAGTAGTTAATGTAAATGTTCTTTAAGTTACTGTACTGGGCTTTCTTTTACCATATTACTGTATTTTCATTTCAAGTTTATTTACTGTAAAAACAAGGTAAATAAAAATGTATTCAGGTTCCCTTACAACAACTTCTCCAGCTGTTTTTAGCCAAGGCCACATTAACCCTGACCAAAGTCCCAGATCAATGAACACAAGACAGAAATAAACAATTATTTATTTCACGTCACTGAACAGTTTTAAATCAACTTAAATAAAATGAACAGAGGCTCAGAGAGAATATACAAAGCCAGCACACTAAGGTTTTCACTGGGGCTTGAACCAAGCATCTCTAGCTGTTAGGCTACAGTGCTACCCACTGTCCCACCATGACAACACAGTTTGGTGTACCCATATTTTCAATGGTGGTAACATTTTGTTTTGATGTATTTATCTTTGAAAACAGCTTTAACAGCTAGTGTTTAGTTTTTTTTTAGGCTAGTTTCTAAAAATGAAGCCTTACAATAATTGTTAAATGTTGATACATCAACAACATCAACTAGCCATTTTATTCTTGTTTTTTCACACACATGACTAGTCAGCATTGATCATGCTTGTACTCAATAAACTGTTTTGTTTATTACAATTATTCAATGTTTGTGGAAAAAACCATGTGGAGCATGTTTTTAGACTGAGTAAGAAAAACACACAGATCTATATGGAATTGAACTTGTGTTCTTCTCACTGTGAAACCACAACGCTAACCACTGCACCGTCACGCTATCTCTGAGTAGATTCAAATTGAATTCTCTTCTTCCAAAATTGCAAACGATGTTGAACTAAGTCCCTTAACAATGTGTATATTTACCACTCCTGGTTATACCTTCTCATTCAAGGGGGTGTTTCTGAAAGCATGTTATGTCACAAATGCTTTACAGAAAACTAGTGCTTTCATCAACATCAACTTTTGGACCCCAAAACAGGTAACTCCAGAGAAAGTTTAGTTCTGGGTAAATTGGTTTCAAAGAAGAATCAGATTTGCTAAACAAGAATATCAATTTATGTTCTAACTGCACGTGAAGATTATTTGTTATATTTTGTGATATTTCACATACAAAATCTCAAAATCCAATTGTTCTCAGCTGAACTTATGATGTAACAACCTGTGATTAAACTCTAAAGTTTCTTGTCACCTCTTTGCATTGAAAACTTTACGAGAGGATAAAGAAAAGAGGCAGGTGTCCACTGCATATAATATTGGACTGGTGGTTGTTTCAAAATAAAAATAAAAGCATGATGAAAATGCACGGCTAGGCTCTACTATTTCTAAAGCAGGAACTTTATTATATTTTCCACTCACGGTTAGTTAAAACTCAAATATTTATGAAAAGCTAAATCAATTTTGGCAAAAGCACATGGAAACACAAAATAACATTTTTTTCTGTCCCTTTATCCACCTGTAAATATCATATTGAAGATTACAGGAGTGACCACAAGCATCTTCAAATTCATTGCTGTTCACAGACAGTCCAGTAAAATACTGCCCAGTTTACGGAAATCCTTCACAGGTGCTAACTGGAAGATTTGGGGTGTTTTAATGAGCTTTTATTGACAATTAAGAGTTTGCAATCAATGTGTCTTGTTAATTATTTTGTGTTTTATAACTTGTTAGATGTATTTGTGATTCCTAACAGCAGAACCAGAAAATATACTTATAAACAAATTGAAATGAATCAACCTAGAAATATAAAAAAGCACTGCTGCACATAAGATGAGGTCAGTGGATTAGGACTACCGTAGGCTTTCAGAAAGAAACAGTCTCTAGAGAGTTTTAGCGAATAAATAGCAAGTGAGCCTGATACTCAGTAGGAAAATGGAAGTCCACAAATAGAAGAGTTGTAATTTTAATACAATTATTCAATAGGCCACAGTTGTTAATAAGAATGTTGTTATGTAATGGTGACGGATTCTGCATCATTTCACGAGAGCCAGAGGTAAGGCATTTTCTATGGGTGACGCCTTGCTTCATCCAGTGATAATAAATGTTAATAGAAAAAGCGGGGCACTCTGTAAATGAACATGCATTACATCAGAGGATGCTGTTTTGCAATTTCATTTGAATTTTGACCATTGACAGTAAGTAGAGATGGACAAAGTGTCTGTGATGTGACCCATAGAAAATACCTTACCTCTTGTTCCAACAAAATGAAGCCAAATCAGTCACCATTTTTCCACAATACTGACATCGCCATGTTAAACCAGACAAAGATGTTCATAAGGATTGATTAGTCGATGTTGGTCTGAGGCATCGTTTCTATGGCAACCACTCTTGCTAATCAGGAGTGAGCTTGTTGGAAAGCTGCACCCCTTCTACTAAAATCGAGCTCGGGAGAATCTGTCAATCAAACTTTTTAAATGTTTAAAGTGGGGGCCAGCGGGAACCACATGCTTTATTGAGAAATCTGATTGGCCAGTGTACAGCTTGCATAACTTTTGACGAAGGAATTATATAATTGTTGTTTATTCCTCCATAGAAGTCTATGAAATTTGGGCCTCTGGGACCAGCGGGTACTTTCTATTTGGAACGCCAGGTGCTAGTGGATACTCTGTCCAGTTCTGATATACCATCAAGGATTTTGCCAAAAAAACGGCATGGCATATTAGAATGCAGTCGATTTTAAGTTACTTATGAGTTTAAAACAATATATTGAAAAGTCTATTTTCAATATTTAATTGTAAAATGCAAACAGCATTGCCATTATGTATGACAAAATTGAACATTGAATTGTAAATTGCACAATGCATTTTCACTTGAGTTATAGTACCATAACCCTTTGACAATTTAAAATGCAGCAGATTTTGCTTTGATTTAAATTTTTTATTGAAAAATTTAATTTTAATTTGTCATAATGAAGTCTAAATTGCAAAATGCATTTTTATATTGATGAAATTGCTAATTGAATTGTCAATTATGAGTTGCGTATTGCTTTGAGTCATGGAGAAAAAAAACTTCCATTCAAAGAAGCCTTTACATTATTTATATTATAAATAATTTATATAATTTAAATTTTTTTATTTTTTTATTTCCTGAACATCCAAATAAATGTGCAGTTTTCATTGAGCCTGGCATGAAGTTAAAAACTTTTATACAAACATACAATTTTCTGCTGTCTACTGTTCTGTGATTGTATTTGTGTAGTTTTCTTCTTTTAGCCTGAATAGTTTTGATATTAAATGAAACCAGTTTGGATGTAAAAGCTGAACCCCACGTCTGTGCTCTGTTAGGATTTCTAAGGTTTTTTCTGTCTTTAATGATGATGATTTTTGTGTTTTTGCAATTATAAGTTTGAACCACACTTTGACAGTTTCCCCTTTTTAGGAATTACTGTGAAACCTTTGTTGCCTCTGCAGGCATTAGCTTCACTTTTCTGTTTCACTTTTATTAAGTTGCCACTTTATGATGCTTCTCTTTTTTTGTACAAACAAACTCCCCAAATTGTTATTTTAGTTAAAGTGAAAGACGGAAGGAAATCTCTGGTTTCTTTTCTTTTTTTTCCATTTACTGTAGAAGGCAGAAAGCATGACTCAGCTTATTGTGGAAATTTGGTCAATCAGCTCCTCTTTATTTTTCATTCAAACATAATTGTGAGTCACTTCTCCAACATGTTTTTTGTATTGAATAGAAATGTCTAAAATCATTATCTTCTCAGAATTAATGGTTGATCTCGATTGGCATTTCTGTATACTTAAAATTTTTTTGAATTGATTACATTAATTATTATTATAACATTACATTACATCTAAAACTGGTAGGATTTTTTTTTCAGTTTTCTGTTCCATATAGATGATGTTATAAACACTTGTGATTTAAAAAAAGACTACAAGTAGAATTTGCACCAATAAAATTATTTTACTGCATACATTAACACGTTTTCTCCAGCTGCAAAAACAAGAAATGTTATTAAAGAAAATGTATTGTACATCTTGCATGTCAGGCTGCTCTAAAGTTGACCCCTGTGGTCTAAAGCTTCTGGGAGCTTGTATGTTTTTAAACTTTTGTGTGTGTGTGTGTGTGTGTGTGTGTGTAGGGTGTCATCGACTACATCTTCTTCTGTAGGACACACATGAGCGTACTCGGCCTCCTGGGACCGCTCGACAACCATTGGCTGATGGACAACAACATATTTGGCTGCCCCCACCCCCACATCCCATCAGACCACTTTTCCCTCCTGGCCCAACTGGAGCTGCAACCTCCCCTCCCCCACCCACTGAACCCCATTAATGGGCTGCACCTGCCAATCCACAGGTAGTGCCCACCCCTCTACCCCAAGCTGGAAAACACTGCCCTCCCAGCATTATTCAGGACCCTGCATCGTTGTCAGTCATGCAAACCCACTTAGCCCCTTCTTTCCCCACTACCAAACCTAAGACACGTGAAGTGTCTGCCCCTGCCTCCCAAGTCATCCTCTGGCTTTCTTTTTTGGATCACCGTGTTTTTTAGGTCTAAAATCAAACTAACCATCATATTTTTTGATGAATTAAAAAAGTATCAGCAGCTGCGTTCCATCCCACTGGAACACAGCTGCCATGATTTCATCAGCATCAAATCATCAACAGTCTCACCAACAAACAGGTAACTCTAGTGCAGGTGAAATGCTTTTTAAAGAGTAAAACAACTTTGAAAAAAAAATATTTTAATGAGAAACGAAATCCTTTAAATCCTGTCCATGTCCACAGTTGTCTGACCCAACCAGCCCTCCCATCACTAACTTCCTCCCACCACCACTACTGCTCATCCTTTGTTGTCTGTGGTCCTTCTGATTAATAGACCCTGATTTCCCTCTTCCCCCCAATTTCAATCCTACATATCAAGGACTCGAATGTCTTTTTGCCCAAAGGCTCCAGATCATACTGATAGCTGCACTGGAGTGTGTCCTTTCTGGAGAGACAGCTCATCGTTTGATTAAAACATTTCTGCAATCAATTCAAGATTGAAGCTTCAGATGATGCAGCCTAGAAAGGCGCACAATTGAAAACATGTTTTTAATTGTATTGATTGATTTATTTGAATTTAAATAAGAAATGATTAGCTTGGAGTCAACCAGCAGGTTTTTCAAGACATCTTCACTTAGTGGGATTGCTTTCATGACACAGGAAAGCGGTCCGGCAGAGGTTACAGGCAAGGACAAACAGCTCTTCGTTAGCCTTCTATATCTGTGGTCAATGCTGATTTCAATCCTAAACATTCTCATAATGGTTAGGATGAATTGCTGCACGTGTGTGTCACATGCTGCCTTTGCACATGCTCAGTTTGACTCCTGACAGCAAGATCTTGTCTGCATTTTCAAGAAAAGCCCTCTTTTTCAGAGTCCAAAGAAAAGCCATTTTTAGTTTGGAATACAATGTGTCATTAGCTTTAATCCTGAGACTTCACCTCAGCAGTTTGAAGTTGAAGGACAGCCTACCCCCCCTCCACCCCCACCCCCACCCCTAAAACAGAGTTGAAGAGGTTTCAAGGATCGTACTTCACTCCTGGATTCAGCCTGCAGGGCTTCTGATGTGCATGAATGAAGGTGTCTTTGTATGACACCTGTCAGGGCAAAGGGTCATTTTCCAGATTTCTTTCTCTGAAAGTTGGACTTAAGTGCTGAAAGTTAATGCCTGTGCAGACCAAACCTCTTTGTCCAACTTTGTAATCAAACTATGGGCATTTCTGTCTACAACATACTGTCTTTAAATTGGTACTTTGTACAAACAAATGTCATCTCCTTTTTGACAAAATTGATCATAAATGTTCTAGATTTAAACACATTGTGCATTGATGCTTCTTTTCTGTGTTTCTAAAGCTTCTGTCGTAACATTATCTTTTATCTACAGCAAATTGTTTTCACATTTTCATCTGCAGCATCTTTTCCAGTCATATAAATTCTTGTGTCATGGCTTATCTGGTCAACAATTAGCATCCAGACAGCTCTCAGAGATTGAAGAAAAGACCTTAGAAATGCTTCAGTATTCAGTCAGCATCAGAATGATAGTCTCCTTTTGCTTCCAACATCCGTCTTGCATCTGTGTAATGTACATGTTCCTCTTCAAGGTATAGTCCATTCATCCATACTTAAAATCCGCTCAAATAATTTTGGGTTGCTGGAGCCAACCCAGCTATAGTTCGGGAAGGTATGGTTCACCCTGAACGGGTCACCAATCTGTTGGAGAACTAAACAACTCAGGCACACTTGCTCACTTACATGCTTACTTAAGGGCCATTTTAGAGACACCAACTAATCTGTGCAGCACGTTTTTGGACTGGAAGAGGAATCCGGACTGCTTTGAGAAAACCCACAAATGCACGGTGAGAACATGTTAGAAAGGTCCCAGCAGGAGTTTGAACCAAGCCCTTCTTACATGAGGCCAGAGTGCACTACTGCTCCTTATGGTGGAAGTCATTGTCTATTTGTTTTGAAATTGAATTGAATGTATTTATTTTAGATTAATTTAAACAGGAACAGTACACGTTCATGAACATTTCTGCAAATGTGCCAATGTTAGCCACAAAACTAATTATCAACTGTATCCCTGGGCAAGTTGTAGTTTTGCCAACAACAAATGCCAATAACACATAACATCAAAAATAAGAATGACAATAATACAAAATTAAGTACGAATTTGAAGGTTAAAATAGAGCAGTCGTTCAACAGTTAAAAAAAAGTACACGTCATTTGACAAGTTATTATAATGAATCCGAGGATAAATACCACATTCTGTGTGGTGATTAACTCAGAATGTGGTATGTATCCAAGACTGACATACAGTATTTTTATTTGCAAGTGCTTCTTAAATGTTTTAAAAGTTGGGCCCTCTCTTAGGGGAAGAGGGACACTGCTCCAAATGTTACAGCCCTGCACAGAGAGAAGTTTGTCCAAAATTAGCACGTCTGTAGGGCACCACATAGCCACCCCTGGCAACAGACCTTGTGGGTGCACTAGCTCTAGATGTCAACTTGATGTATTCTCTCTCAATGGAGAAGGTGATAGTACATGCAAATTTGAAGTATTTAAAATAAAAAAAACAAGTTTCCAAGATAAAACTGTGGTGATATGAAAGTGATTTATTGGCAAAATGATAGTAGTGTCACTAGTGAGTGTCCAGATTATATAACAATCCATGTGTAAGAGCACCATGGCATGCAAAAATATCCTCACTGCTGTTTTTGTCATAGATGGTCTGAAGTTATGCAAACCAAGTTTAATTGTTTTTTATATTTTCTGCACATGGTTTTTGAAAGTAACGGAAGAGTCAAGAACATCTCCAATATATTTAAATTCTTGAATTAATTCATGCTCCTCATTTCCCAGAAAAACATCTGAGTTTGTGAAGGGGTCCTGTTGTTTGGAGAATATCATACAAACAGTCCTTTTGGTGAATAGAAGGATATATGACTTTGAGAGCCAGTCCTGACCTTGTACCATTCCTGAAGTAAGAATACAACCAGCTTCAAAATATGTTTTTGCCAGAGTAAGTACTACTGCATCGTCAGCATACATATGTATATGGATGTTTTTGCATACGTCTGGTAGATCGTTGATGTATATTGAGAACAAGACTGGTCAAAGTATGGATACTTGTGGAACTCCCACAGTACACTCTCGATAGGGCGATTTGATACTGCCAACCACTACATATTGTTTTCTATTGTTAAGATATGATTTGATCCAGTTAACAGTTAATTTGGTTAGTAATATTTTGTTGTCAACAGTGTCACAAGCCTTCTCTAGGAAAAAAAAAACTGCCCCAAGGTCTGGCGGCTAAGGTGATAGGTCGGGCGACTGAGATGTAGGCCGGGGGGTTGTGATGTAGGTTGGGCAGCTGTGGTTGTAAGCCGGATGACTGAGGAGGTAGGCCGAACGGCTGAAGTGGTAAGCTAGGCAGCTGAGGTGTTAGGCCAGGTGGCTTGGGTGGTAGGTCTGGTGGCTAAGGTGGTAGGCCAGGCAGATGAGACGGAAGGCCGGGCAGCTTTGGTGGAAGGTGAAGTGCTCACTGCGCCCCCCGGACAGGCGCAACTGTTGACCAGGCTGCAATGTTCTCAGTCGGTTCCGACCACGTCGTGCCGCTCCGGGCGTAGACTGATATTTTCCCTGCAGCTGTGACCAATGACAAATATTGCTGATACCCATAATAAAGTGTATAGAATAACACAAAGTTTAGAGATTTCCTTTTTTTTTAATTAGAAATGCAGTTACCTTACATTGCCAAGAACAGTACAAACATGCATCCCAAACAGAAACTATTAATATATAAGTATAAATATATGTATGATATATATAAAGTATAAATCTAGCTTCAATATTCAATGACCGTTATTTGCAAAGAAAAGCAATAGGCCTTCAGGATCACTTGAAAAAAATAGGATTTGGTGGTCGAGAAGCGGGAGATGCTGTAGTATTGCCGACCCGACAAGACGGGTATGGTGATTCAACTTGGCGGCACTTAAGTAGTTGAACAAACATTTTGGATTTTGGTCTTATTTCCGCCATGTTAAAATAATTTTAAAATATATATCTACAATAACAAAACCTCTAAAAAGATTAGTAAGTTTTTGACAGCCTGGAGGAGCTGAGTCAATTGATAAGAAGCTCTCCAGCCTTGATTGCCGCCTGAACCTGCTGGAGATCCTCCA
>BSAI01001510.1:0-12364 GCA_036245035.1 Adrianichthys oophorus | reverse complement strand
GGTAACACCTATCGTGTTCTACCGTTGAGTTTTTCTTTTCCAACAATGCAATAATGAATTTATTCCTGTGGTGAGACACAAGCTTCTACCCTTTCGGGCGGTGTCTCCTTGGATACAGCCTTCCACAGAAACTTATTGCTCACTATTGTTGGAAAAGAAAAACTCAACGGTAGAACACGATAGGTGTTACCCCACGTTGAGTCCAAATTTAGTTCAAAATGGGTAAAAATCAAAGCAAAGAAAAAGAAAAGGTCCTCCGAGACCTGCCATGCAAAGACTGGAGAGTGATCCAACGAGAGGATCACACTGCAGTTGAACCCCTACCATACTGGGTTAAACAACATAAATTCAGCGGAAGGTTAAGTAGTACCGACATAAGACAACTACAACTTAACATCAGAGAAAAATGTAACGGTAAAATGAAAGACATAAAACAGTTGCAAACTAAAATAGAAGAAGACTGTAATGGAAAAAATAAAGAAATGAAAAAAATAAAGGTTATCAACAAACGAGGGAATGGATGAAAGTTGCAAAGCAGAGAGAAGAGGGAGAAAAAAAGAGCGAGAGAAGAGAGAAGAGAGAAAGAGAAAAAGGAGAAAGAGAATGAGACAAAGAAGGCAGACGCATGTGCGAAACCAGTAATGTACCATAGGAAAGAGGATGATGAGTATGTCGGGCCAGACGAAGATGCAGAGAGACTTTTGGTTGGCACGGCTTGACTAAGTTTTTACAGGCTTGTGAATAAAGAGTTGGAAAAAGTGAAGAATCTGAAGAAGAAAAGTAAAGGGAAAAAAAAATGGGGAACTAGACGAAGATGCAGAAGAAAATGGATAAAGCATAAGAAGCAGGAAGAGTTGACATGTGTCGGAGATTGATTGAAAGAGTCAGAGCAGCACAGAAAAGATATTCAGAACAGCAAAAGAGAGAGTGCAGAAAAGGAAAAAAAAAAAAAAAGGCTGCATGAGAAGCAGAGGTTGCAGAGCTCGTGCCCGAGCATTCCTGCTGGGAACGCGCAGACAGTGGGCGTGTCTACCAGAGGAGGAGAGATAGAGTCGGCGTCCTTTGGGGTGAAAAGAGTGAAACTCAAGTCCCACGAGAGATAGAGTCGGCGCTCTTTGGGGTGGGTTAGGTGAAACCTTGCCCTACAGAGGGAGAGTTGACACCTTTTAGATTTAGGATAAAAGATTAAAACTCCAGAAGTCCTACGTGAGACCTGGATTTTAATCCCAAAGCGCGCAACGGTAAAGGTTAAAGTAAAGTAGAACAAGGTTTAATCCACCCCCTAAATTTGAAAAGTTAAAATTAAATTTTTTAAATCAAAATTAGATAACAAAATTGGTTGGCAATTTTATACAATTTTAATTGGACAGTAAATTAATAGCTTTAATAAGAGTGACTGAGTGTGTTGAGTGTGTGGAGTAAGAATGGAAGGAAAACCTGAACGAATGCAAAGAGTGTGGAGGCTGCAGCTCCATCCTCTTTCCTGAAGTGGTGTGAATGCTGTTGGAACAGCAGATGTTGAGTACAACGGAAATTTGAAAAAAAAAAAAACAGAAAAACGAAAAAGAAAATGTAAGAAATAGTGGCAGAGAGTGAATAAATGTCAGACTGATGAGAAATGTGACGTTGGTTGGCAGGGTCTGAGTAAACTCTTACAGGTGGTGGAAATGCAAGAGTTGAAAAAGGTGAATTACTTGAGACAAAGGATTTTGGAGGAGAAGGGGAGAGCTGATAGTGGGTGAATTTATCTCCTGTTGCTCACAGCCCCCCACCATTTAGACTTGCAGAGGGAGTAATGATGGCTTCAGTGTTGTTGCAGGCCATGCGGCCTGTGATCCTGAAGATGGGGGAGAGGGCCATCAAGCCCTCCCCCACAGAAACAGACTGTTGTGTCGCCAAACACATCTGCATTTACAGCCATTTACAGCCCTACTGCAATCCTCTGCAAACACACAACAGACAAACTCACAGATCACATCCCCCACAGGGACAAAATGAGGGGTCCAGAGTAGGTCATAAACAACATTGCAATCCTCAAAAGGATATAAAATTAAATTGGTTAAATAAGGGTCATTCAGTCATGGTTGAATAGAACAGTGGGTCAACCACTATTTGATGTAAGTCAGAAATATTTGACTTTTTTCTACAGGGGTTGTAAATGGTGTGCTGAGTCAAACGGTGCAGGGCTCCATTAACAAATAGCAGAGCCCCTTAGATTCCTTGGAAAACAGACAATCACCTTGTACTCTGTAAACAACAGGTCTCACTATTTTGATCACAAAGACTAAAAGTCATGTGACACCCACTTATCATTCTCACTGTACATTCCATTTTGTTTTACATGGCATTGGCATCATTCATTTTATCTTCTCTACGGCAAACCTGATTGATGAAAAAACTTACAGCACCACACATTTAATACACACTAAAACACTCAAAACAGGAAGGCGAATGTTCACATATGGCTGTTGTTGGCGGAAACATGATGGTTCATTGAGTGCAGCAGCGGAGGTGGTTATATGTAAGGATGGATAGTTTGTCACAGTGAACATGGAGGTCATGACTCAGGCGCCCTCAGAGGCTGCTGAGGTGCTGGCCTTATGTTTGGCTTTGGAGGATGTAGCCCGTCAAGAGGTGATGGTTGAATTATTCACTCAGTACATGCATGTAACGTTGTTATTTGGGAACTGGCAGAATGGTGCGGAAATGGGTTTATCATAGTAAAAGGACAAACAAAAGGTCATAAAGATAAAGATCAAAGACAGTCATGGGCTCTGGAGGGGCCCTTGTGAATGGCCAGTTCTTCTGATAAGTATGTTTTATGAGGCAGCTCTGGAACGAGCCTTTGTTTTGTCTCATGTGGGCACCCAAACTATAAATGGTTCATTGTTGTTGATCTGGCAAACGCATTTTTCTGTCTCCCTTTGGCACCTGAAAGCAGGAAATATTTTGCTTTTTATTATAAGGGTAGCAGGTTGCAGTACCAAAGACTACCACAAGGGTTTAAGTGTAGTCCAGGCATTTTCAATCAGGCTTTAAAGACAATATTAGAAACTGTGATTTTTCCTGAATACTGTATGTTGGTGCAGTACGTTGATGATCTGCTTTTGGCAGCACCTACAGCAGAGACCTGTTTACAGGCCTCGTCCATACTTCTGAGAAGATTATGGATCTGCGGCTTCAAAATGTCCATGAAAAAGCTGCAGTGCTGCAGAAAGTCTGTCACTTTCCTAGGACGCACTGTTTCTGCTCAAGGGTTTGCAATGTCAGCGGAACACAGATCTTCCATTTTTAAACATCCCAAACCTCAGACAGTCAGAAAGGTGTTCTTGTGTTGCAGTGCTCCTTTACATTCACTGGAAACCAGACAGTCACTCTGCATACAACATGCAGCAAGATTAGCAACACTAATTAAAGAAAACAATCACCCATACATGAACAACGATTATGGGAAAACAAAGGTGCTAAATTAAAGGATGGCATATTTATATGACCATTAAATAAACCAGTCCTACCAAAAAATCTATACAAATGGGCAGCAATATTGAGTCATGGGACAACCCATGTCTCAACAGGGGAGATGGCAGGAATGGTTAACCAAATCTATACAACGTATGGATTTAACAATTACGCAAAAAATTTTTGTCGAGCATGTCTTATATGTGCTAAACATAACGCCCAAGGAAATTTAAGACCACGAAGAGGTCAGTTTCCTGCCCCACAATATCCATTCCAACATATACATATGGATTTCATCGAACTAAGCCAAAGTGAAGGGAAAAAGTTTTGCTTAGTAATAATAGATGCATTTTCCAAATGGGTAGAAATATTTCCTTCAAAGCATCCAGATGCTCTAACAGTAGCTAAAGCTCTATGCAAAGACATTATTCCACGGTATGGAATACCAGAAAGAATATACAGTGATAATGGAACATCCTCTATGTCTCCACAGGAGGGACCCCTAGTGGAACCAGGGGACTGGATCTTGATAAAATCAATTAAGAAGAAACATTGGCATTCTCCTAAGTGGGAAGGACCCTATCAGGTCTTACTCACCACAGGAACAGCAGTAAAAATAGCTGAGCGCACAACGTGGATCCATCTAACTCACTGCAAAAGAGTGATGAAGAACGAGTAAAACTAGATAGCTGCTCCCCGTGTAGGATAGGAATCCTTCATCAGGCACTAACAAGGAAAGGCCAGCTACAAAGGGATTGGTGACAATAGGTTACCTTTGTCTCAACCCTGGTGAAGATTGTCAACCCCTTGTGTAAGTGTGTAGGAAAGGTTCACTAAAAATAGACATGAATTTCCTCGTTCTTCTCGTAACGTTGTCCGCACTGATTTCACAAACATTTGCCTGGGGAGTGGGACCTAGTGCAACGTGGAAGTCCAATTCCCTCTTACAGCATGGGAAAAATTAAGAATCCCTGTAATGAATCTGAAAAGGGGTTAACAACTTATGAGCTATATTACTGTTACCAGACTAATTCTACGCAAAGCACTATTATTTTTGACAAAAAAGTAGGAGGATATCCAATCAAAGCATGGAGGGACTACGACTGGTACCTGGACACGACCAGCATACGCAATGAGGGCTACTATTGGGGAAATGTTGCGGCCACTACCGGAACCTGGACAAAGGGCTCTTATGGGTATGGCAGTAGAGCCCGGCCATGGACAGGTCGCCTTAGTATAAATACCACTGCCAGTCCCTTGTCTGCACCACCTTCTGTTGTTTCAGGAACCCACTATCAGGATGCAAAATGTCACGGGCTCCGCCTCTGTGTATGGCGGCCCCACGATTGGGACGAGTGTGTGCCGTTCTTCCTCTGTCCAAATATTACAGCGGCCACCGACCTCCCCGACATAACGGCCGGTCCAAAATCCACATCAGCACATCCTAGACAAGTGCTGGTTCACTACAATGTGCAGCGTCTGGGAAATATGACAGCTGATGGGTTCTCTGCTATACACGAACAACTGTCTCAACTCTCTTGTGTTTCTTTGCAGATTTACTAATGTTTGGGTTTTGAACCTAACAATTTTTAAGCTGCATGTGTTTCCCTGAGGTTCCTGACTGTCACAGAAGTTCATTCTGTTGGCGTCCAGCTCTGATCTTTGATTGATGGATGGTGTAAATATAGCCTCCAATCCCACAGTTAGAAACCTGGGGGTTTTATTTGACCAGGATTTATCATTTAAGGCTCACATATCACAGACTTGTAAAACTGCATTTTTTCACCTACGCAATATTTCTAGGATCAGAAACATATTATCTAGAAGCGATGCTGAAAAACTCATCCATGCATTTGTTACGTCTAGGCTGGATTACTGTAACTCTTTGTTTGCAGCGTGTCCTAAAAGTTCTTTAAAAAGTCTTCAGCTTGTTCAAAATGCAGCAGCTAGATTGTTAGCAGGAACCAGCAGAAGAGAACACATTACTCCTGTGTTAGCTTCACTTCCCTGGCTCCCAGTTCAATCTAGAATCAAGTTCAAAATCCTCCTGCTAACCTATAAGGCCTTGAATGGTATGGCCCCATCCTATATTAAAGATCTCGTAGAGTCTTACCAACCAAACAGAACACTTCGCTCACAAAATGCTTGTGGTTCCTAGAATCTCTAAAAGCACAGTTGGAGGTAGAGCCTTTATCCACCAAGCTCCTGTTTTATGGAATAAACTTCCAGCTCATGTAAGAGACGCTGACACAGTTTCTACATTCAAAGTTAGACTTAAAACATTCCTCTTTGGACAGGCTTATTGCCAGGATAGATAGTAATCAGAGATTATTTAACTTACTTTTCCACCTCACCTACTGTAATGAAGTTTGGAGGAATAATAATTTTTATTACATCCATTATACATACTTCTCTGCAGATCTAAGCAGAGGGAAGATGGTCTGATAAACTGAGCCTGGCTGACCCATTTCCTCTGTTTAGTCTATTTAGACTATTAGATTATATTAATGTTGATATCAAAAGAATGTAGATTTTCTATCCGCTATTTGTGCCATATTACATGCTACCTGCTGTTATGTTGAATTAATGTTGAATTAAATGTTGAATTAAATTTCAAAAACATTGAGTTGCTAGCAGGTTACTCAGAAGCTGGGGAAAGTGTGATGCACAGGGTTCTGTCCTCTATCACTTCTCTGCTTTTTTCCTCTATTCCTTATCATTTATTTAATACTATTTTTATTTAGTTCATCATGCCTCGGTTTGGTGCAGTGCGATTCATGTGTTGTCCCTCTTTCCCACTCCCCAGGAGAGATTCCAGGTGGATCTTGCCTCTGCCTCGTCTCACACCCGTAGCTGTCCCACATCTGGATGAAGCCCATCTGCTACACTTTTCAAACATGTGGTTGTTGCGTTAGATAAGCTAATTCTTCTTTAACAGTTCTGCATATCGCCTGTCCGTCCTGGGAGAGGATCTCTCCTTCATGTGGACATACCTGAGGTTTCTTATTCTTTCCCACAAGATATGTTTTTTTAATTAGTTTTTCCTCACTGAGAAAGAAAGTCTAAGGGTAGGGATGCCAGTTAAGCTTAGTCAGTTTAGTTTAGCAATCAGCTATTGTTTATATTTGATGACTGACTATGTTCTTTTGTATAAATACCAGTGTGAAGCTCATTGAGACGGATCGATTGAATTGATCTGAGTTTCTCAAACTCAAGACCGACTTAAAAACCCACACATTTATGCAGCCAATGCCATTAGAATGCTTCATCACAGTCAAGCCAGAGAGAGGAACTCAGATAAATAGCAACAGGAAGGCATTTCAAAATAAAATCTTTGACCAAACAACAAAAAAAGTCATTTCATTCTTTATTCTGAAAAAATAAGAAGTACAGGAAATGCTTAGTTGAATGTGATCTAAGTGCATGCTTATTTCTATAAGTTCTGATGAAATTTTTGTTTTTCTTTTCCAGTTAGTTTATTTTAGTATTCCGGAAGTGTGCCATACTGACTGCAGCTAACTTTACGGAAGTCCAGCGTGTTGATGTAGAAGATTGGAGGATCTCAGAGAAACAAGTTTGTTGCGAGGCAGACATTAAAAATTGAGCGAGAAAATGGACGGGCAAGTTTGATTCACAGGCTTGTCTGTGTGCATACATGTGTGTTTGTATCTACAGTTTCCACATCATTTACAACAATTTACAGTTGTGCTTCAGGAATAGCAAAACACATCTTAAAGATTCTGTCACACAAACATTTTATCGTAAGGATCAGTTGAATTTAAAGGTACTAGGAAGATGAGATGGAGGAGGTGGGGGAGCTGGAAAGGATGGAGAACGGTGTGATGGTGGAGGAGGACTGGGATGCTGAGAGGAGCTGGTCGCACCACTCTGGCCCGTCCAGATTTATTTCAACGAAAGGGTCACTGGAGCAAATGGCTAGGTGGGAAAAAAAAGAAAATTAGTTAAAAAAATGTAAATAAAGGGTTAAGGTTAGGGTTAGGGGGTTAGGATTAGGTTTTAGCAACTAGCTAGTTTAACCCTTTATCATCGAAGCTTTAGTGCCAGTGTTGACATTCTTTGAATTACTGTTTGGGAAATTAACATCATTTGATTAGTTTCTGAAATAGAGAAAATAAGCTTTGCATTGATATGCAACTAACATAAGTTCCGACTTTACTTATGGAAAGTGTTGCGTATTAGTGGAAAACTGCTTTACTCCGCTTCTGAATCCATTGGAATTACGTAAATTATGGAAAATTGCGTGAACAATTGAATAGTACAGCCATGTTCACACAGGTATGTAATGTGTATTCAAGAACACGCTAAACGTGCATTCTTAAATGAGAACGTTTTAGCTTATAGTGTTCACAGTGGACTGTCACTAGCTCACAGTTCTCACAGTTGGAAGAGGCTTGGTGTGAAACGTCAAAGCGGTTCAAATCTGGTGCATCTTGCTCCAGACTTTTTCTTTTACAGCTCTACTACAATTTATGAAAGACTTGGCGCCATAGAATTCTGTCCGGGCACAAAACACAATAATTAAAACACAATAATTAATTTCTCCAGCAAACAAAACAGAAGTTTTCTAAAAATAAAAAAAAAGAGAGAGAGAGAGCTAGAACCTTTAAAGCATGAACTGATTTTAAAGGCCTATTTCAAGTGTGAATGCGGATGAATGGAATCTTACACGGATTATTGTTGTTTTCGTTCTCCTGTTCTCCAGCTGCTTCCAAGATGCTGGTTTGGACAGGAGGGCTGGCTGTCTTTTCGTCCTGGTTGTCATCCAAAGTCTGACTGGTCACACTAGTGGATGTGCTCTCCACATTTTTCTCATCAGCTTGTTCCTGTGGAGCTGAAAGGGAGAAACAGAACAAACTTAAGAGCTTTTTCTATGTCCCTCAGAGTTTTTGACAAGTTAAACATTATAAAGTACTAAAATATAAATGCACCACACTATATTTGTAATGTAGGGATCCCTTGCTTATTTTTATTAACCTGCTATGGGTAAAAACTGTGAAGTAGTTAGTTTCTTTTTTACAATAATCCTAGAGGATATAAAGCTGTAAAACTCCTCTCTACACATTTATTACACTTTCCTCAGACAGATATGAACATTTTCACACGTTTGTCTCTTGTTTAAACTCTCAACGTTCAAACTTTCATTAAATAAATAAGCCAAGTATTATTGAATAAAAACAGATCTTGCTTTCAGTTCTTTCTAATCCAGAGATAGAGTTTAAAAAAAAGCATCATTTGATGATGCAAATGTGTAGATGTGCATCCTCAGGTTTTATGACATCACAGCTAAATGTCCATAAGAGCATTTCATCATGAATAAATAATTTAGCATAATGATGCTAAATTAAGTTTATGAATGAAGACTCATGCAGCAGGTTTTAGCCCCACACTCCTTTTTCAGTAATATGGTGATGAGCAAAGAACAAAACCAGACATCTTCAATGATCATTTACCATCTTCTCCACTAGAGCCATTCTCCTCAGACATTGGACTTGTTCCATTGGCTACTGGTAGTGAAGAAGTGTCATCGATGATTCCACCTTTAAGGTCTTTAAGGTCTGGTCGCTCTGAAATAAAATACCCCACCCCCCAAAGAACACTTACTATAGCCTGATCTTGGACTGCGTTCACACCAAACGCAATTCGCGCATCAAATTCACGTTGGACGCCTCTCTTCTGATGCCCATCAGATTCACTGCTTGTCAATTGTCCAAGAATGTGTTTATAACCTTGATGCTCCAGACACTTTTGGGAGGAGCTACTGTCCAAAGTCTTTAAGCTAATCACTACAGGGAAGCATGGACTGTTTGTCTCATTCACGTCTCCAGGTCTGGGTTCATGAGACCCTTCAGAGACACTCCCGGTACGGCGAGATCTACTAAGGATCTGCGTCTGAATGACGGACACTTTCAGCGCTACTTCTGTCTCTCTGTGACCCAGTTTGATGACTTGCTGTCTTACATTAGTCCGAAGAGGGAAAAAATAAGAATCACATCTTTTCATTATTGTCTCCATCCAAATAGAAAAGTCTATAAAGTTCAGGAGTAGAATGATCAGATTATTGTCCATGTTCCTCCACCTGCCGATCACGTCATCAACACCATGGGCAAAATCTGAGTTCCTGTTTGGTTGACGCGACCTGTCTTCTTTGCCAAAATTCAGATTTTTGAATTCTGGATGTTTGTTCCGCGACGTCCAAATCACACTCCAATGCTCAAATCACACTGTTGCTAGACCGACATGCCGTGCCCGACGCTCAAATCGACCTGCTGGACATTGAATAACATTTAGGATTGGATAACCTTGACACACAAATCGCACTCGGTGTGAATGTAGTTTTACAGTGAAGGCAAGTTATGTTTACCATCATTGAACATACAGGAAACTTACCAAAGTCATCAAGGTAGACCTGCTCAAAGGTTCCTGTGGGCTCACTTCTGATGTTCATGGGACTTGGACGATGCAGATCAAATGAGTATGACTGGAAAGAAAGGTCAGACATTTAAAGACACTGAAGATAAAAAGAAATAAAGACAGCATTTAAAGATGTGTCTGTTGGTTGCTTACCCTGGCTGCTCTTCTGATAAAGAAGAGGATAAGACTCAAAGCAATGACGATCAGTATGATGAAAGCCAGAACCACGTATCCTGAGAACACATGGAAAGCTCTTGAGATGAACTTTTGACCTTTTTATCTCACTGCTCAAATTAAAAACAGTTCTTACAAATGTTGGTGCAACAAATGCTTGCCAACCAAACGTCTAATGATGTTAAATTTTAATTTTTACAGATGCTTTATTTGTTATTCAGTTAATATTACAGAAAAAGAGGATCAATAGAGCCTCCGTAGGTCCATTAGCATATGCATATTTTCAAAAGGAAAATTGAAAACCTTACCCCAGCTTGAACTGGTCTGAGTAGGAAGAGGCTCTTTGGTTGTTGCTAAAAGCAAATACATGTTTTAGTAGACGAATCAGTCTAAACAAACACAATTGTTAGTTCTATTCACACATGTTACTTTCAATAGGAATTCACCTCAAGAAAACTCCTTATGCTGTTTCCAGTAACACAGCAGGTGAGACCATCATCCCACGTGAAAGCTTATATCCTTTGTAATGTTTTAGTTTGTTGATCCAGTTTGAAAATATTGTAACTACATACTCTGTATACAAAAATCATCTCATAACTTTACATTTTCTTTGAACGCAGAAAAGAGAAAGCAACAAAAATACAAAGCTTTACCTGGCGATTTACTGATCTCTTTCGATGGAGACGTTTCATCCATTTCTGAAAGGAAACACATTTTACATCTTGAATCCGACCAAGATTCAGTTAATCTGATCTAGTAAATTCTGTAAAAGAATAATCCAAACACGGATTCAGACCATTTCCCTGCCAGGAACAGCAGGTTAAATCACCAAACTGTAGAGATGATGCCTTAAGTAGTAGTAGCACAGCCTTCAAAGATTTCTCTGACACATCAGGGAAATCCATCAACACTGTGTTTTTCTAAACAAACACAAACCAAAAAGACAGAAAAGCACAAACTCTCACTGCTGCTGGTTGGGCCGGTCACTTCAGAGGTTGGAACTGGGGTTGTTTCTAAAAACAAGCACATTTTTAGACAGATCAGTCAATCCAATCACATCCACCACTTTTTTACCACAATGCATTCAACAAAAGTCATTCCAGGTACCGCTTTCTGAAAAGACAGCAGATGATGCTACCAAATCAAGACTGCATGAACACATACATCTGTAGAAGTTATGTCATGGTGTGCTGTTGTAGCCTTTGGGGCATATTATGGTTTGCGATTAGCACTGTAAACTCTCATCCAGACGGTTTATGTCTTTTCTTTGTGGTGCTTTCATGTTCTTCTTGGGCACTTTGTCTTCCTTCGCCGTAAAAATACATGAAATTGTCCCTCAGCTGTGTGTCTGTGTGTATGTAGCAGCCTTGACCAGCGAGTGTAACTGGAAAAAGCTCCACTTGTCATTGTGATCTTAATCTGGTTGGCCATGTTTGATAGACATATATGTCTTACACATCTATACGATAAAAACAAAGAAAGAAATCTTACCCCAGGCTGAATTGTTATTCTCCAAGGAAGTCACATTGGTTGGTGCTAAGAAAAAAGACAGATCTGTCAATCTGATCTGAAACAATCCTAAATGCGTTCACAATCCTAAAACAGACTTGGTGTTTTTTTTCTAAAAGTACAGAGGGCCATACCATCATTATATGAATGCCAACGTCTTAGAAATGATATGTTTATGGATTGTCGCTTATGAAAATATGGCTTTCTTGGATTATGTTGAGAAAAATTCCCACTGTCTGTCACATGTACATACAGATGAAAGAATCAAATTAATGAACAAAGTATTTGAAAAACAAACCTACCGGATAAGGAACTGTTCACTTCGGAAAAAGATACATTGGTTGTTGCTAAAAAAAAAACACATTTTTGACATTTTATTATTCTAATTACTTTAAATCTAAATTATATTTTTATATATATATATATATATATATATATATAAATATAAAATATATATTATATTTATATAATTATATTTTCTTTTCAGGGCCGTCAGACTGCAGACTTCGAGAGCGGCATTCCACTGGTTGTTCAGAAACCGTACCTTCTCTGCTACTGATTACCTCGATCAGGTGGGGTTTGCCAACAAACTTTGTTTAGTTTAGTTTATTGGTTTATCGGGACAGCGTGCAAATACATCAAGCTTCAAAAGCAAAGATGCTTGCACCAGATTGTAGCTTAATAGCTCATTTCCATCTGTAGCCCTTCACAGAATAATCTCCATGTGCACGAGTGGGTTTTCTCCCCCAGTGTGAGTTTTTAAATGTTCATAGACAATTACAAACCCACA
>BSAI01001500.1:0-11403 GCA_036245035.1 Adrianichthys oophorus | reverse complement strand
GAGAGACGAGCGGTGTCGCTGCTCAGAGTCTGGACGGTCTCTCTGAGGGCCTGGTTCTCTTCAGGTTTACTGGCTGGTGGGTCACCTGGTGGTAAATCCTAACAAACCAGAATGAAACACAGAAGGGTGAAGGTGAAATGTCAAAAGGAACAAATGACTTGTTTGGAGGCAGTGGTCTTCATGGATCTCAACGTGTTTGTCATTTCTGAAGAGTTTCTCCACACATTTCAGGTGCAGTTTACAGCATGAACTTCATGGATTATCTTAAGCAGACATTTCATCTGAACTAAACTTCAGATGAACCTCCAGTTTCTCCTAAATGTCACTTATAAACTCTGCCTGTCAACCTTCTACAATCACCCAACTATTATTTCCTGCTGTTTACCAACTCTCTGAACTGAGAGGAAATCAACATTAATCCTGGTTAAACCTACTGGGCTAAACAGATACTAAATAAATCAATATACATCTGAAATACATAGAGAATGACCATGGTCTGAACAGAAACCATGTTGACCACCTATAAAGCAAGTAGCACATAATGTGGATGTGTCACAACTTACTTCAATTAAACAAAAACCAAACTGAGGTTTTTGTCTTTGAGGCTAAAGAGAAACGGTTTGAAGTCACTGCAGAGCTTCAATCTATTCATCTTAATGCCACCAACCAGGCCAGAAACTTGGGTGTAGTGATGGACACAGACCTACATTTTATATAAACAGATTAAGTCAGTGACAAAATCAGCCTATTATCATCTCAAAAATATTTCAAGGATTAAAGATCTGATCAAGCAGGACCTGGAAAAACTAGTTCATGCTTTCATCTTTAGTCGACTTGACTACTGTAACAGTGTTTTCACAGGACGACCAAAAAAATCAATCAGGAAACTACAGCTTATTCAGAACTCAGCTGCTCGTGTTCTCACTGGAACCAGAAAAGTAGAACCACATCAGTCCAGTTCTGAGGTCTTTACACTGGCTGCCTATCTGCCAGAGAATAGACTTTAAGGTTATGCTACTGGTTTATAAAGCTCTGAATGGTTTATCACCAAAGTACATGACTGACCTCCTGACCCAGTATATACCAGCCAGACCTCTCTGCTCATCTGGATACAGTCATCTGGTTCCTCTTTTATTTATTTATTTATTTTTCTCATGTCTGTGATGAATGTGGTAAAAGATTTGATAATGAGTCTAAGTTCAGAATTCACATCAAAATCCATACAGGAAAGAAGCCTTTTTCTTGTACAGAATGTGACAAAAGTTGTAGTCAAAAATCTAATCTCAAAACACACATGAGAACTCACACAGGAGAGAAACCTTTTTTGTGTAAAGAATGTGGTGACAGTTTTAGTCGTGGATCTCATCTCAAATCACACATGAGAACTCACACAGGGGAGAAGCATTTTTTGTGTAAACAATGTAATAAAAGTTTTAGTCAAAGATCTCGTCTCAAAAAACACGCGAGTACTCACACAGGAGAGAAACCTTTTTCTTGTAACGTATGTGAAACAAATTTTAGTACTGTTTTTGATCTCAAAAGACACATGAGTACACACACAGGAGAAAAGCCTTTTTTGTGTAAAGAATGTGATAAAAGTTTTAGTCAAAGCTCTTATCTCAAAAAACACATGAGAACTCATACAAGGAAGATTCAATGTCTAGACCAAAAAATGTTAATTAAGAATCAAGTGAATAAAATTTAATAAATACGTTATAACAGCTAATCTGCAAATTAACTTTAAACACTTGCCAAGATCTTACTCTTAGCCTTTAAATTGTCTCAGTCTCAGTCATTAGAATAAAATAGATTCTAAAGCACTTTACAGAACTGTCTACTGACTAGCTGTGTGCAGAATCTGCTTTTATTTTCTAGCAGAGCTTAGATATTCCCACTCAGTAAATGGAACCTAAATCTGAGTAATTTTTCTGTTTATGTGTGAAATGCAAACATGGAAGTACATTACCCTGCTCATATCATGGTCATTTACAAAAACAATAAATATTGAATCAATAATTAGAACTTCGGTCCTGTTATATTTATAAGTTTAAATTATTTTCACAAAGTGGTGCATTGCTTTGTCATGGTAAACCAAAACATCTATCATTTATCTATCTGTATTTGATCAACCTGCAAATACCCCTGACCTGAACCCAAGAAAAAACAATGTATAAACTGTATGAGGAAGATGAAGAGGAAGATGAGACACCAGACCCAACAATGAAGATGACCTGAACTCAGCTGTCAAAGCAACCTGAGCTTTCATCACATGTACACAGAGCAACAGGCTGATGGCCTCCATATCACATTGATGCAGTAATTCAATTAAAGGGGCCATACCATGATTTTCTTAAGCCTTTCAGAGTAAACTATATCCATAGATATGATCATTTATTATCTTTGGAACACAAAAAATCTGATTTATGAAAAATTTGTTATTTTTGTGGATATATGTAAGTAAAATGACCCGATCTCTGAAGCACCGCCTTTCGTTTCTTTTTGGTTCCGCCCATTTCACAACGTCATCCTAGAGCCGGCCTCAGCGTGCCTGCTTGTGTTCGCTCATGCAAACAAACATGAGTGATGTTCATATTGGACATATAAAATGAAACCGTTTTACAGATCACTGATAGCTCCACAGAGAGAATGTGTGTGTTAGCCTGGGGGCGGTGCTGTCAGACTCTTCCTGAAAGGGGCTGTCCTCAATCGATGACATCAGCTCGTGACGTGATCACCGTCCCCAAACAGTGACCACATGAAGTAATTTTGACAGTGCTTTAACAGGAGAAATTCGTTTTCAAGACAGAAAAGTCGTATTCAAAACAGACATGTCAAACGTAAAATTGAAGGTTGTATTCATATTTTCTATGCAAAGTTTTACACAAAATATAAATTTGTGCACAACTTTTTCTTTATGAATACGTTTTTTTTTGACAGCTATCTTACCTCATAAAAGTGACTCTGAAGGTGAGATCTTCAGGGTTCCAAAGACAACCAAACTTGAAGTCCAACCAGACAGGTGAGGGGGGGCATAATTACAACCATTAGTAGAATGTGATCACACAATGTTCATGTTGAGACTATCCAGCACAATGCAGGTTACATACATGGGAATAATCTTAATGGAATGTGAGAATTTTCCATTAAAGGTTCAGGCTGATGCTGGCAGGTGTTTTATTGTGGAATATTGATTAATTTTTCATTTTCTTGAAGGTGTTTCTAGAACTGAATGAGTCATTGTTATCACACAAAGCTCCATCAGGGCAGAAGGAGTGAAGTCATTGTTTCCTTCATCCTTCATTGACTGTATTTTCAGGAAATGAGGATTTAGAGTATTTTCATGAGTACAGCTTGGAGCCTTTTCTGATCTCTATTTCATCTTTGTTCTTTTTTACGGGATGTGTTGGCAACAGGAGGAGAGAAGAAACTAGAACATTTTATTCAGAGGAGACACCCCCAGGCGACTGCAACCACTTTTTAGACAAATAAACTCTGAAGAATTGATTTCCTGCATTTTTATTGACAATATTACAATGTACTGTAACATAACTCTAGCAGAGGATAATAACATGAGCTTGTATGGGCCGTAGACACAGTGATTTACTGATGACCGAAACAACCAAACGCAACAAAAACAAACACAGGAGCCAAACATATGAAACAAGGAGACTAACCGTACGCTCACCTTTCTGCTGATCCCGTTAGGGGTCGCCACAATGAATCAGCTGCACTGCTTCACACAGGTAGTTTTAGCAGAGTTTTTACACCAAAATCTTTGGAATATTGACCTGAGAATAACAGATGTGCCAAAGTTTCTTTATTTAAACGACAAAAAATGCAGAGTTCAACATTCAATTTGGAAAAAAGAAAGAAGGTAATAAAAGAATACAGAGCCTTCTTTGAATCCCAAACTTACAAGGAGACGGAGAAAAAAGGCCATCTCCAATTATTCAAATGGTATTTTTCAAATATGTTTCAGGTTTTTAAAGCCATTCCATTCTATGACTTTTATTAGATTCAGTAAACTTTTGAATTCCACAGATAAAAATGATCAAGAAAGGTTTGTCATTGGTGTATTTCCTTTTATGAAGACAATATTTGACCAAAATACAAATAGCATAAGAAGATTTGAGTGTCTTCAGAAAGTCCCAGAACAGTTTGTTTCAAACAGAAACATCAGGAAGAACATGTCCAAACAAAGGAGTAAAGGTTTCAATCTGATTGTTGCTAAAGAAACAGCTGATGGCAAAATCCTTTTGGAATCTTTGGGAAATAAGATATTTCAAATCATATTCCAACACATGAACAATCTCTCTAGAGGAGAATGACATCACATTATACTGGCTGTACAAAAGGGAAATAACTAGAACTGTTCTTTCTTTCTTGAGGCCTCTGAATAGCCCTTGATTATTGGAGATTGACTTTAAATAAATCTGTCAAAAGAAGCTTGGTTGTAATTATGATCAATTTAAGAGCTTTTCTATGTTTTCTTAAGTCTCTTTTCGATCCGTTTGTCAGTAAAAGTCATTTTCTGAACCATTAGCTGTTATTTTTGTCGGAACTGAGAGACTTATGAGCCAAGGAAGTGAGGATGTTAACCAATTCTGATTGGTCAGACTGATACCTATAATCAGGCCTCCAAGAATGATAGGTGGAGACAGTTGAAGCGGCGGGACTTTTCCAAACACTGAGCTTTTGGCTAAAGTCGCGGCTAAATCATGGTACAGTCATTTTTGTCAAAATGTCTTCAAGAGAATCAAATAAACACATTTAAAACTTTTATGATGTTTCATACTCCTAACTACTCAGTGTTTTGTCAGGACCTGTTTGGATGAACACAGAGATGATGTCCTGGTGATGGTAAATGTTTTTAGATAAGTGAAAATTATTTATTTGTCATGGTAAACCTAATCATCTCTCATGGCACACCAGCGTGCCGCAGAACACTGATCAAAAACACTTGGTTACACTGGGAACTGAAGCAACATAGTTTAGTGGAAATTTCATACAGTCTTTGATGTTACAATGTGTTTGTTTCTTCTGTTTACACACTTTCCTTTATTTTTCCAACACCTAACACTTGAGCATCTCTCATTCTTGTTACCAGCAAAGACTTGTACCAAACAAAGACGAGCTAGGCTGTTGGAAATAACAGATGCTGTGGTGAAGGGATATAAATGGATATAAACTAAACTATATAAACTATAAAACTGATTTTGTGGTTGGTCCACATCTAAACCAGAGGAAAAGAAAATGGGAAGATAAGGATTAAAATTGGATTGAAATTATTTATCGGCCACTAGTAAAGTTTTAAAACAACTATCTAAAACCTCATTGTTTTTGATTTCCACTGATTTTCACTGAAGCACTGTGTTCAACCTTGTTTCTTATTTGTGATATGTAAAACGTATTGACATTAAAACAATAACTATAAATCAGGAAGAAGAAGGTGTCATTGTAAACAGATTGCACCACCATCTTTGAACTGTTTATTACATATGAATCGATGTACTCCCTATTAATGGGCAATATGTGTTCATAAGTTGTGCATTCTTGGTGCCTCGGCTATTTTTCTGTTGATCTTTGGTTAGTCGATATTCATTTCTATATTGTCTCTACAGTTCATTATTGTATACACTTCATTACCATTTTTGAGAACAAACTTGTGAAATAGTTTCATAGTTATGCTGATGACCCGCAGTTGTGTGTGGCTGTGTCTCCTAAAGCCATGGGACCCATAGATGACCTTCTAAGTGATATTTTAGATATTAAAACGTGGATGGGAGAGAACTTTTTAAAGCTCAATCAAGACAAAACAAGAGATTTGAATTGTTGGTCCTGAAGCTGAGACAGACAGGGTCCAATCCTGGGCATCAACTGATGGCTTTTTTTTTTACATTTAAAGTTTATTGTATTATGGTAAGAACTCTGGGGTGCTTCTTTTTTTTGTAAGTCAGAGCACTATACAAATAACATTGAATTTGAAAAACTATTTCATAGGTGATAAAAGTCGGAGTTAATTGTGGCAATACAAAACTGTATGAATAATGAATATACATCCTACTAATTCATCTTCGGCTGTAATCCTTTATAAACATCAATTAGTATCAATAAATATGAATTAATTTACTAAGGAATCAGTCATGGTCACTGACTAGCTCAATTATTTCTGTTGTCAAGCAAAACTAATACATTCCTTCTTGGTCTTCAAGGAACAAGTGTTTTATGTGTTGAAATGCTCTTGCAGCAGCTTCAGATCTGTTGAACTTGGCAGTGAGGTTTCAGAAAGACACTGGAGCGTTTGAAGTCACACTTTATTCAAAAGAAAATAATCCTGCAACTACACGGAGAAAATGACTGACCACACACTTTGTTGGCTCATTTTTAGGATAGAAGCGAGGAGAAAGAAAAGGTAAGCATCACAAAGACGAGCATGTGGTGACTGAGCGCCTGCAGCTGCTGGGACGTGCCTTCACTCATAAGTGCACAGGAACACGTTTGGCCCGTCGTTGCCCTGGTTGAGTTGTGGCTTCAGTACTTGAACTTTGGCTCTCTCGTACATCATCTCGTATGATTTCCCAACAGCCAGAGTGGCAGTCTTGATGGGGTTTTCTGACGATTTCTCAAACATCATGTACAGGGGTTCCCCGCTGTTCCCCTGGTTGAGATTCACATGTACAATTTCATTGCCATTTTGTTTAAGGCCCTCAACCATAATGCATGGGATGATCCCCAGCTTGCTGATGCATGGTCCGTCTTTGGCCTGGCAGTAAAAGATGAAGACTTTGGCCCCTCCAGCACCTCTGTTGGTGTTCTCATCAATGCGGACGTAGCCTTCCTAGAAAAGCTGAGCCTCGCCTTTGTAGTTGACGACGGCCGTGATGTCTGAGATGTAGAGCGGCTGCTCTCTCTTCACCCACAGGTAGATTCTGCTTCCTGAAGACCTGCGGTTCAGGTTGCAGGCCAGCCTCTCCCAGCCCAGTTAAAAGAGCTGGGCTTCTTCTGCCATGTCGGTGGTGACAAAGAGGTCAAGGATGGGAAACTCGCTCGCTGAGGAGCCTTTGTTGTACCACAGAAAAATCTGGTCTCCACCCGATCCTTGGTTCAGGTCTTTGTCAATCTTGGTGTACTTTGCTTCCTCCAGGCCTTTGCCCATCTCCTTGCAGAAAGAGAGCTGGATCTTGGTGACCGCCTCACTGGTGCCCTTTTTGTACCACAGATATATTGTGCTTCCTCCAGCTCTTTTGTTCAGGTTGACAGGAATTACTTTGAACCCTTTTTGAGAGAGATCACCCTCCTCTTTTTCAGTAGAAGACACATCTAGGTGAGTCATGAACAGCGACATGTTGGATTTCTGCAAGAAACAAAAGTTGTACTTTATAACCACAGACTTGAATAAGTGACCTGTGTGGTATGACAGTTACATTTATTCACCCCAAAGCTTCTTTTCCACGGCAAAGTGAGGTTTTATTCAGTGATTGTGTCTTAGATATTTTTGAGTAAGACAAGGAAGCAGCACAAATTTTGCTATTTGTCCTGCTGGAAATATAAGAAGTGGTAAGGAAACGCTTAAAGTGTCACAAACAAACATAAAGATCAAGAACCCTCATGAAAATGAACAAAGAAAATGACACTGATAATAAACATAATGTGCATTTCTTTAACCCAGTTGAGGGCTTTAAAAACTTTAAAATGATGATTTTACTGATGATGAGCTTATCTATTTTAGGTTGACATTCTTCTGTAAAAGTAAAAAATCCAGAACAAGCTGAGTACTTACCTGAGAGCGGCACAACTGTTGGCTTAAAGCTGCTGCTCGCTCATAAACTCACAGCTTTTATTAGCCAGAGAGCAAAAACGTCCGACCACAGAAAGGCAAAGTCAACCGAAATGAGTATTTTCAGTAAAAGGGCGGGATGGATCGCCAGTTTCATCAGAATCATTCATGTTAGGAGCAAAACGTTTGACTTTTCTGTTTTTTTTTTTTTTGACGTGATTCATGGTTTCAGGAACAACTTGGACTGTGTTCAATGGAGCTAACAGAGAAAAGGGATGAGGCTGTGAAAGGTGAAGAAATTGTGGTTGCGCAATGTTCCACAGAAAGATCAACGAATTTCAACAAACACATAAAAGACAGGCTATGTGAGAAAATACTCAGTTACACTATAAAACTGTCAGAAGACATATCTAGAATGAAGCAAGACAGTCATGCCTCATAACAATTTCCAGCAGGGGTGTCACTAGGTTTTAAAAACGGGGGGACTTAGCCGCCAAGAGATTTATACAACATGAGCAAACGTAGCACATTTGCAATTGCTATCATCTGTGCAACATTTCCCTGTTTGCTAGTTCCCAGTTCCCTGGTAGCTTTTCCATCCAACACTGTCCTTCTATGTTTGTACCATCTCATGCTCGCCAAATTTCTGGACATTCAAATAAGTTTATTAGCTGCTTTAATGCTTTTTTTAATAACAAAGAGGTCTGATAGGAGAGGTGGCTGATAAGAGTAGATGAGAACAAAGTCATTGGTTGGGCTGGGCAAAAACAACAGTTTTAATTCATCAGTTTGAATGTATTGTCCTCGACGATTTATTTTTGTGAAAATCTGGACTTTCTTTTCCCAGCCCTCTGCTTTCTGGAGCTCCTGTTGTTTGGAGTGAGGTCAGCTCCCCCATCGCACATGCAACACCAAAGTCCCCCTTGTATCTTTTGTTAATTCACCTCCATGTAGCGTTTGGCTGATGAAAAGTGTTGATTTGGAGACAGCGCTCTGAATACACAATGTAACTGATGCTAATGAACTGTTCCGTTTGTCGCTAGTTTGCAACCACATATAGGATTAATTTCAGACAATATTTCCACAGAGAGGACTTTAAGACATAGTGGAAAAATACATCCAAATGAAATCAGTCATTAAAAACTGTCTTTTCTCATTATAACAGCTATGGATTCACTGTCAAAAGGAGTTCATTAGCAGGATCTTTGTAACATTACATTACATTACATTATTAGAGTCTGTGTTGGGCTCAAAACCCCCATTCTCCTCTCGTAAGATTTTTACTGTCAACAATGTTATGGTCAGAATCGAACATTAGAATGTTTTCAGGCTGTTTTTGTTGTGATTTCTTATAAAAATGAAGCACCTGGAGGTAGAATTAGAAAACAAGTGCATTTCTGTCAATCTGGCTTCTCTTGTAAATCTGTCTTGTTTTTTCTGGATGGTTTTATTTGACTTAATGTTAGATGACTCTAAAAACATCTTCATACCCTTTATGAATTACTTGTAAGCAAATTAATGTTTGTAAAAAATATAGAAAAGATTGTTTATTCTCCTCAGCTGGTGATTGACAGCTCTCGTAACAGGTGCTCCAGGGTTGTGTTTTTTTTACCTCTGCTAAAGAGAAGAATAGAAACAACTCATTTGGGATAGAAAATAAAATGCTTCATAGATGGTGTGAAGATTCCAAAACCAGAGAGCAGAAAGGAGTCACTTGGAAAAACATCTTTAAAAAGTTTTGATGTTGTGTTTTAATTCTGCAGTCACTTCCTCTCTGTATGGTTCTGACTTCAGATCTGGAGCATCAAACTGAATATCACTGTGAAAGCCTTCCCCGTTATGGAAAATGTCCTCGGGCAGTGGCAGAAATTGCATGAACTCCAGTTTAACTGTTAAAAACAGAATTCAACGGGAACATGAGGTAATCACTGTTTCTCCATGAACCTTACAGTTTTCAGAGGAATCAACCATAGATATAATATACATAATATACTTCTGTTTAAAAGAAAACTTTATTTAAAAATGGATGACAAACAGGAAGTCTTCTCCAACAATGACTCAGTGAAAAGTACATTTAACCAAGAAAACAGTAACGTGTGACAAAACCATGAGATGTGGTAATAAAGTAATCCTCACTCACACACATACTCGTGATAAGAGGTTACAGAATAATTTGGAATTGCATTCTTGTTATACATTCGAGATCATTTTCTTGTAGATATTTTTCAACTATAATAAAGTTAAGGAGTCATTTTGTCAATTTTTAAGTGTGAATACAAATGTAGAAATGAATAATAAATTGTTGAAGGAAAAGTCCATCTGTGAGTCCTTCAGGTTGATCCCAAACCTGCTGTCCAAAGTAAGATGGATCTGTAGCTGGAATTTAGGAGAGAGCCAGTCCAAAAGATTTTTCCAGCAAGTCTTGGAATACGAACAAAGAAAGAAAAGATGTTCCTGAGTTTCTGTTTCGGAGTCACAAAAAGTGCATTTGTCCTATTCAACACTGAATCTTACTCTAAGCAGCTCACTGGATGGATTTATCTCCTTCAAAATGTGATCAGGAATTTCTTTTGTTTTGGGGTTTCAGGGAATTTGAAATATTTGGTTTTCTATATTTAAATTTTTGTTTCAGAAAACTTTTGAAGACGAGAATGGCTGTCTGGTTGTTTAAATGTTTATGTCGAATCTTCTTTATTTCTTTGTAAAGTCTTCATCCATGACATAGAGAGTAGGTATGTTAGGGCGACATGATTTCCAACACCTGGGATTTTCAATAAGTTGTTTTATTGTTAAGGGAATTATCTTCATTACTTTGTTAAATTCAACTTTTTTTGCATATTATATTGTAAGTAGAACAGAAGCTTTCAAATGATAACCAATGACCTCAACTGTCCATAAGGCGGAGCAAAGACCAACCATCTTTATCCATCCAGAGCTGCAGACGGAGAGACGTTCCCTCATAAAGCACATCTCTGTGGAGTTTTCTGAGGACTGAAAATAATCAGGATACAGGTAAATGCGGCGTAGACTGTCGCCGCCTGTAGAACTTTTCCATGGTGACATCAGACAAAATGAAAACATCTCTGCCACTTTATCATTGTACTTCAGGTTTGTGACAACTGAACGCTGTTTAACGCCATTCTACGTAATGAAGCAAGGTAACATTAGCAATCGAAGAGAAATGTTTACATTTGTTTTATAAATGTCTACCTAACTGTACTTGTTTTCCTCTCTTAGATTGTTAAAGTAATCCTCCAATTTTTATGTTTCAATGGATTCTATTGAAACATCGACCTTTCATTTGAACATTCTGTCGAATGGTTTTTATTTGAACGGTTTACTGTTCATTTGATCCTTTTTTTACATTTCTTTTCCCTCAGATTAGACTAATGTGCCACAATCAACCAGCAGGTGTCGCTGTGGCGGTCCTTTTTGTTCCAACAACAAACCAAACGTGCCTCACATGAGTCTCCACAGCTTTTCAGCTGACCCAGTTCTTCAGGTCCAGTGTATCAGGGCAATAAAATTGGTTTGATGATCCGAGTTTGAAGTCACAACTCCACTGGTCAATTTTTCATTTTAAAACATGCAGAGAAAACAAGGACAGATAAACTACAGGAGAGCAG
>BSAI01001498.1:0-14774 GCA_036245035.1 Adrianichthys oophorus | reverse complement strand
ACGGGCAGCTGCATTTTGAACACATTGGAAACGTGAGATAGATGTCTCACTTTTAAACTTAAACTTTTAAACTCAAAAGTACACATTATAAACTTGAAAGAAATATTGAAAATTTGAAAAAAAAAATGTGTTGTAAATTTAAAACTTGAATAAAAAGAAAAAAAATTAAACCCAAAACTGATGACAAATAAAAATGTTTATTTCTTCAACTTTTTGATTTTGGTGTTTCTAAACATCAGACAGACATTTGCATTAACTCAACAAAAGGAACTCAGAAGTTCAGGAATCACAAATCATCTGTGGTTTTGTGTTTATCGTTGTCTTTAAAAGTTCACTTCCATTTCAATTGTATTTATTTCTCTGGGACAGAGCACATTCAATGATCCCAGCGACTGGCTTTCATCTGTTGTTCCCGGACAGATGTTAAAATTGTCTACATACAAAGCTAAGAATATAAAATAAAAACACAAACGTGAGACGATCAGTTCAAATACCTGTTGATAAAAAATACACATATCACAAAACAATAAAAGTAATATAAAATACATAATAGCACAGATCATCCTAAGTGGTAGAGGCATATTAGAATTCAACCAAATGTTAAGGACAACCCCAACTTCCTGTACTCGTTCATTTTCGCGGCAGATCAGCGTTTGGTTTCATCTCAGGCGCCTTTCCCTGCCCCACCAGCAGCCTCCTGGTCTTGCCGACGATCCAGGCGAGACGCTGGGTCACCCCAAGCATACCTAAAAATTCTCTATATAACAACTGTTATTTTCTCACTGAAACATTCTATTAAGATGGAAATGTAAAGGACTAGATGCCTCATGATTTTTTCTTTATAAATTTCAAACACTTTGTCCTGTATGATAAATTTCAAAATCTTTTTTCCGCTAAGTTCTTCTTTCTGAATGATTCAAAAGTTTGTGTTAGCGTTAGCTTAGCTTAAAGAGTGATATCGGGTGCTATGTGTACATTAATGAGGAAAAAATGAACTTAAATGATTTTAGCAAATGGCTGCAATATAACAGAGCGAAACATTTAAGGGGGTCTGAATACTTTTCGTATCCACTGCAAGTCTGGGACTCCCTTTGCTGGTCCGCAGCTTGTTTAAAATACAGGGTTGTGTCAGGGAAGCGCATCCAGCGTAAAAATCTCTGCCCAATCAATCATCAGTGAAAAGCTCATTCACTGTGGCAACTCTTGACAGGATATGCCAAAAAGTGAACAAACTATCGAGCCAATCTATGGGTTAGATTTGGGACTGATGCACAAAAGCAATAAGATGGTGCACCATTGTTAGAGCTTACAGTTAATCTCCTCCCAACCTCAATATCTATCTATCTCAGAACATTTGACTACAATAATGACAAAATCAGCTGTTTTTTCTGAACAGCTACAAAGGTTTCCTGAGCCCTAAAATTATCTCTTAGTTTGGGTCAGCTGCTACACAATCAGGGGCAGGACTGTCTGTCCTTCCATTCCAACGTCATCATCATCCTCTCCCGGACATCATTTTGATCCACAGCCTTGTCACCAGTCGCATCGACTACTGCAATTCTCTTCTCTTCCGCCTCTCCAACAAATTCACCCATAAACTCCAGCTGGTCCAGAATTCTGCTGCCCAGATCATCACCAGAACTCCCCTTCACCACCACATCAACCCAATCCTACAGCAGCTCCACTGACTTCCAGTCCAATCAAGAATTGTTAATAAAATCCTTCTGTACATCTTTAAGCCATGAACAATCTCTCCCGTGTGCAGTCTTTTTGGCTGTTTAGAAATCAATCAATCAATCTTTTTACCATGTTTTTTTAATTACTTTTCAGAAAAATTTACAAAATTATGTTAATTATTTAACTTTGGTAACAAAACTGAATATCCATCCACAGCATCAGAACAGTAGATGAGAAATAAGATTATGATTATAGTGCACATTTGAGTAAATCACAGAGTAATGAAAATGAGTGAAAGTTCACTGTATCACTCGTTATTTAAATTGTTTTTCAAATAAATTCCAAGTTTTTATAACTTTCAATTTTTTTTTATTTTTGAGAGGTTCCCTGTATTTTTTTTATCTTCACCAATGAAAATAGAATGTTTCACAATGTAGTCATGACCGGCACCAAGCCGTGCCGGTCACGAGCTCGGGTAAATACAGAGGGTTGTTTCATGAAGGGCATCCGGCGTAAAATCTTTGCAAAACCAAATATAGGAATCATACCTATGAACGCCATACCGCATTGGTCAAGGATTAGGTTAACAATGACCATCTGTACTGTTCAGGGTGCCGATGGAAACTGGACTACTGTTGGTCAAAGAAGGAGAGGAGGAAGGCGTGTTCATAGGAAGAGAAAGAAGAGGAAATCCAAGAGTAGAGTATAGGGTCTTTGAATGTTTGAACTATGACAGGGAAAGGTAGAGAGTTAATTGACATGATGCAGAAGAGGAAGGCAGACATACTGTGTGTCCAGGTGGAAAGGTAGCAAGGCTAGAAGCTTAGGAGCAGGGTTCAAGTTGTTCCATCATGGTGGAGATGGGAGGAGAAATGGAGGAGTTATCTTAAAGGAGGAGTTTGTTAGGAGTGTTGTAGAGATAAAAGAGTGTCAGACAGATTGATGAGTCTGAGGATAGAAATGGAAGGTGTGATCTTTATTATTGTTTGTGGGCATGCCCCACAGGTAGAATTTGAGCTATAGGAGAATGAGAAATTCTGGTTAGACTTTGATGAAGTGATGATGAGCATGGTGAGAGAGGTGTCATTGGCACAGATTTCAATGAACATATGGGTACAGGAAACAGAAGTAATCCCTCTAAGCTAGACTAAGAGCAGAAGTGAACATTTGTGAGCAGCTGTGGTGGACTGAGCAGCCAAAAAGCAGGACAGGATGAAAAATATCAAAAAGTTGAAAATGTATTTTCCAAGATGATTTTTTAAATCACTGGAATGGGCCCTTAAAAGAGATCAACTAAACAACAAGGAAACTCAGGTTTAAAGTTTAACAACAAACGAAAAGGCAACTTAATTTAACCCAACAACAAAGTAACAAGAACAGAACTGACCTGACTTAATGGACACAAAAGGGGAACATATATATATATATATATATATATATATATATAGTGTAGTGGGTGATTAAACCACTTAAGACACACAAGGGGGACTGAAAAAGACAAACCCTAACAACAACAATATATTCAAACACATTAAATTAATCTTTTACCTATGAAGAAATCTTAACATCCAGTTACCATTGAGAAAACAAGAATAAATAGAATTTAAAGCAAATAATATGAACCAACACAAAACAAAGTAATGTTCTCCTCCTCTCCTGACCATGGAAAAGTCCGGCGAGCTGGTTGCTGACGTGTCTGTTTTCTTCAGCTGCTGCTGATGTTATGTCAGCATCAACAGTATTGTAACTCAGAGAAAGCACATATTAATGAACTCAAACAACAAAAAGAATACATATATTGTGAGGTGCATTCCTTTTACTGCCCTGGTGTTACTGCAATGGTGGCAGCCACCACAGTAGCAGTATGGTCTCATACCAAGAAAGAACTCTACAGATGTAATCTTTGCTTTGAGGATGTTGATAGAGAAGTACAGAGAAGGTCAGAGAGAGCTACACTGTGTCTTTGTAGATCTGGAGAAAGCTTATGACAGAGAGGAACTGTGGTATTGTATGAGGAAGTCTGGAGTGACAGAGAAGTATGTTAAAGCAGGACATGACATGTATGAGGGCTGAAAGACAGTGTTGAGGCGCTGTATGGGTGACAGGGAGTTTTAGCTCAAATGAAAGTAAAGGTGAACAAAACTGTGGTGAGTGCAGCCATGTTGTTCAGCGTAGAGAAAGTGGTACTGAGGAAAAGACAGGCAGCAGAACTGGAGGTAGCAGAGATGAAGATGCTGAAGGTCTCTTTGGGAGTGACCAGGACGGATAGGATCAGGAATGAGTCCATCAGAGGGACAGCACATGTTAGAGGTTTTGGAGAAAAAGTCAGAGAGGTCAGACTGAGATGGTTCAGTTATGTCCAGAGGAGAGACGGTGAACATATTGGTAGAAGGATGCTGAGTCTAGAGCTGCAAGAAAGAGGTCTAGAGGAAGACCAAAGAGGAGGTTTATGGATGCAGTGAATGAAGACATGAAGGGAGCTGGTGTTAGAGGAGAGGATGCAGAAGACAGGGGTAGATGGAGGAAGATGATTGGCTGTGGCGACTACTGAAGAGAAAAGACCAAAGGAAAAGAAAAAAAGAGAATGTTTCATGGTATCTACATATATGTAAATTGAATTTGGCTAGAAGAACAAACCAAATTGCTTGTGATTCCTAGAATCTCTAAAAGCACAGTTGGAGGTAGAGCCTTTATCCACCAAGCTCCTGTTTAATGGAATAAACTCCCAGCTCATGTAAGAGAGGCTGACACTGTCGGGTCCGCCCTCCAGGCAATCAGTCTCATACTCACCACCTGTTCCTCACCCTATTTAACCAGTCTCCTCTCCAGTCCTCTTCGCCAGGAAGTTGTCGATGCTTATTCAAGCATTTGCCACGACCACGCGAGTCTGCCTTGTCGCTTCAACCTGTCACGTCATCATCAAGCCAGCTTCGCTGCTCCTGCCTACAAGATCCACGTGAACCTGCCTCGCCTTTCCTGTCTGCTACGTTCACTCATCAGAGAACCCCTATACCCAGCCTGCTCGCTAGCGCCATCCCTCCATGCTGGAGAGCACACTGAACTGCAAAGGACTTGTGGACAATAAAACTCTTTAAAACCACTCAGGTTCTGGGCCATTGCATCCCAGGGTTGTAATCAAGCTCCCCCCCTCCTTCATTATTCTGACAGACACAGTTTCTACAGTCAAAGTTAGGCTTAAAACATTCCTCTTTGGACAGGATTATTGTCAGGCTAGCTAGCAATCAGAGATTTTTTTAACTTACTGCTCCTCTAACTCACCTACTGTAATGAAGTCCAGAGTCTGCATCCCCCCCCTCTCCACCTGCAATCTTCATTACATCACTTGCCATCTGCCATTGCTTTATTTTATTTGGTTTATCATGCCTCTGTTTGGTGCAGTGCGATTTACATGTTGTCCCTCTTTCCCACCCCCCTACAGGGGAGCGGGAGAGATTTCTGATTCCAGGTGGATCGTCTGTGCTCCTGTGTTTGGCTGTGACCTCACCTTTGGCTCTTCCCGCTCCTGTCTTTGGCTGTGACCTCGCCTTGGCTCTTCCCACCCCTGTCTTTGGCTGTTTCCACAACTCCTACTGGATGAAGTCCATCTGCTACACTATTCAAACATGTCTTTGTTTATTTAATATTTAGCTGTTATCTTGATTTGTAGCTGTTTATCTAGACGTGTTTGTTTATTAGACATGTACTTCTTATTCAACCATATAGTTATAGAGTTAATTAAGCTCACTTTTCTTTAATAGTTCTAGCACATCACCTGTCCGTCCGGGGTTGAGGATCTCTCCTTCATGTGGGCAACCCTGAGGTTTCTTAGTTTTTTCCCCAAAAAGAGAGAGGGTTTTTTTTATGAGTTTTTCCTCACCGAGAAGGAGGGAGTAATGGCAGAGATGTTTGTTCAGCTATTGTTTACTTTTACATGTTTGATTTGTAGTTTCTTGCAATATACCGATGTCAGTCCAACGAGACGGCTATGGCTGTGATATTGGGCTTTAGAAATAAAACTGAATTGAAAGAAAAATTTAATTGAGTAAATAAACCATGTTGCTTTCAATTTTTGTAAAATATATATATGGCCCTGGTATATAAAAAAAGCAAAAAGAAACATAAATAATTTGTTTTTCTAGCAAGTTTAGTACACCAGGCCAAAATGTTGTGGTCTAAGAACTGGTCTTAAATGTCTAAAATAAGTCTAAAAAAGTTTCTGGATTATTCTTGTGGGGTTATGGACCTAGGACATTTGTTTGTTTTTTGTTGGGTTCCACTTCCTGTTTTATTTTGTTGCTGGTTGTTACTTCCTGTGTTTTCTCCCTCCTTATTGGCACACCTGTTTCCACTTACCTCATCCCCTCCTCCTGTTATAAGTCTTCGTCTCCCCTGCACTGGTTGTCGGATGGTCTTTTGTACCTTCATGAGTTTGTGTTCAGTTTTTTGTGAACCTTTCTCGATTAAACAAGAGACTTCGTATTTACGAGTATTGTCTGCATCTGTGTTCACACGTCAACCCTGACATTACCATCCGACCGTAACATGGACACAGCAGACGCGGAGACGTTACAGGCACTATTCCGCCAGCAAGAGGAGCAGGTTGCTTGTCTTCGTCAAGGGTTGCTGGAGATGTTAAGCCGTCAGGAGTGACAATTTGCCGCGTTGGGTGAGCGTTTCGGACAACTGGCGGAGCGGGTCCAACATCCACCGTCTTTCCCCTCGCCACGCCCATCGCCTTCCATGCCGGTCCAGGGGACCTTGGATGGAGTTCCTGTCGCTCCTGCTGCACAGTTGGCCCGCCCAGAAAGGTTTTCCGGGGACTCCGGGGACTGTCGGGCTTTCATTACCCAGTGTGAGCTCCACTTCCAGTTACAGGCTCCTCACTACCCTACGGAACAAGCCAAGGTGGCCTTTATTATTTCTCACCTCACCGGCAGAGCCGGAGCATGGGCTACCGCCAAGTGGCAGCGTGGAAACCCTACCTGCGCATCTCTCTCGGCTTTCCTGGAGGCTTTCCAGCAGGTTTTCCATCATACCAAGCCAGGCAGAGAGGCAGCTCGTGCGCTTATAAGATTAAGACAGCGGGACAGAAGGGCAGCTGACTATGCCATAGAATTCCGGACCCTGGCCTCCACTAGTGGTTGGGACACTACTGCGCTCACGGACGCTTTCGTGGAGGGACTGTCCGAGGAATTAAAAGACAGACTAATCTCGCTGGAGTTACCAGCTACCTTGGAACCTCTCATCGCCCTGGTTATCAAGATTGATAACCGTTTACAGGAGCATGACAGGATGGTTCCCCGCCAACCTCGCCGGCCCACCAACTCACCTGACTGTGCTGTTTCTCCCGCAGAACCCCCGTTGCAAGTGCAGGAGGAACCCATGCAGCTCGGACGGGGCAGACTGTCTGTTTCCGAACGACGGCGGCGGATGGCGGCAGGTGAGTGCCTTTACTGTGGTAAGCGGGGTCATTTCTGCAGGGAGTGCCCAAACACCTCTGCTCGTTCGGTAAGAGTGGGCGCGCTGAGGAGCGGTGATTCGGCGCTCACCATTCCAGGACCTGCTTCCTGCTTTTTACAGATTCGATTAATGTTTCATGGGAGGGGGGTTTCTGTCAAAGCTTTAGTGGATTCAGGAGCAGAGCAGAACCTCATGGACGCCGAGCTAGCGAAACAGGTCGGTCTTAAGTGCGAGTTATTGCCCCGTCCATTACAAGTGGTCTCCCTTAACGGTCAAGAGGTAGCCTCAATCTCTTATATCACCGAACCTATTCATCTTATTATTTCGGGTAATCACCACGAGGTTACCCGTTTTTTCATCTTTTCCTCCGCCCAGAATCCACTGGTTCTGGGTTACTCCTGGCTTATGGCGCACAACCCAGTCATTGACTGGCCCTCCAGTCGGGTCTCCGGCTGGAGTGAGAGATGTCACACCACTTGTCTGCGCTCAGCTCGGCCTCCTGGGGAAGATCCCGCTGTCCCAGTAGGGCGGCCACCCTCACTTGACCTATCCGAGGTACCGTCGGAATATCACGACCTAGCTGAGGTGTTCTCCAAATCACGAGTTCTCTCCTTACCGCCTCACAGGCCTTATGACTGTGCTATAGAACTTCAACCTGGCGCTACCTTGCCTAAGAGCAGGTTATATAGTCTGTCCAAACCCGAGAGAGAGGTCATGGAACAATATATTGCTGAGTCTCTGAATTCTGGACTTATCAGACCGTCTTCTTCGCCAGTGGGGTCGGGGTTTTTTTTGTTGGAAAGAAAGACGGGTCTCTCCGACCATGTATTGATTATCGGGGGCTAAATGAGATTACTGTCAGAAACAGTTACCCCCTGCCTTTAATGAACTCAGCATTTGAGGCATTGCAGGAGGCCAGGATTTACACCAAACTGGACCTTCGCAACGCTTACCATCTTGCGCGCATCAGAGCCGGTGACGAATGGAAGACCGCCTTCACCACTCCTCTAGGACATTTCGAGTACCTAGTTATGCCGTTTGGCCTCTGTAATGCTCCTGCTGTTTTCCAGGCTCTGATCAATGATGTATTGCGTGACTTTCTACATCGTTTTGTTTTTGTTTACCTGGATGACATTTTGATTTTTTCCAGGGACGCCAGCGAACATCGGTGGCATGTTCGTCTGGTGCTCCAGCGGTTACTGGAGAATGTTATTTGTGAAGGCGGAGAAGTGTGAGTTCCACTCTCCGTCTGTTTCATTTTTGGGGTTTGTGGTAGCAGAGGGTGAGGTGAGACCCGATCCAGGTAAGGTGAAAGCGGTGGTGGAGTGGCCTACACCTGCTAACCGGAAACAATTACAACGGTTTCTGGGGTTTGCCAACTTCCTCCGTCGCTTCATCCGTGGCTACAGTTCGGTGGCCGCACCCCTCGCGGCTCTCACCTCTACCTCTTCACTGTTCGTCTGGACGGAGGCGGCAGAGGCCGCTTTCAACAGGCTGAAGCAGCTTTTCACCTCTGCACCTATCCTGGCCCAACCTGACCCTTCCAGGCAGTTTATTGTAGAGGTGGATGCCTCTGATACGGGGGTGGGTGCGGTATTGTCTCAGCGAGGGGGATCTGACGGTAAACTGCGCCCTTGCGCTTTCTTCTCCCGCCGGCTTACTCCGGCGGAGTGGAATTATGATGTGGGTGATAAAGAATTGCTAGCCATTAAGCTAGCTCTTGAGGAGTGGAGGCACTGGTTGGAGGGGTCAGCTACACCGTTCCTTGTCTGGACAGATCATAAGAACCTGTCATATCTGCGGACTGCCAAACGGTTGAACTCCAGGCAGGCACGGTGGTCTCTATTTTTCAACCGATTTAATTTTGTGGTGTCCTATCATCCAGGTTCTAAGAATATTAAACCGGATGCCCTCTCCCGACAACAGGAATCGGCTGTGCAAGACGGCCAACCAGCCTCTATTCTTCCTCCCTCCTGTGTGCTGGGCGCTCTCTCCTGGCAGCTGGAGAGGGACATTAAGGCTGCCCAAGTTCAGGAGCCGGACCCGGGAGGAGGTCCTCCTAATAAACTGTTCGTCCCCAGCTCACTCAGGTCCCAGGTTCTCCAGTGGGCTCATGCTACGCGACTCACCTGCCACCCAGGAATCCGCAGGACTGGCTCTTTTCTGCGTCGCCGTTTCTGGTGGCCCAGTATGACCAAGGACGTCCGGGACTATGTTTCAGGTTGTCTGGTTTGTGCCCAGAACAAGGTCAGCACACACCTGCCTGCTGGACTCTTACACCCATTGTCCATCCCGGGTCGGCCTTGGTCACACATTGCTCTGGACTTTGTTACCGGCCTACCTCCTTCTGCCGGGAGAACCGTTATTCTGACTATTGTGGACCGTTTCTCTAAGGCAGCTCATTTTGTGGCTCTGACCAAACTCCCTTCTGCTGCAGAGACGGCTAGATTGATTATTGAACATGTCTTCAGGCTGCATGGCATCCCCACGGACATGGTGTCGGATCGTGGTCCTCAGTTCATCTCACAAGTCTGGAAGGCGTTCTGTGGGGCTTTCGGGACTACTGCCAGCCTGTCTTCTGTTTTTCACCCACAGACTAATGGTCAGGCGGAACGGACTAATCAAGACTTGGAGGCCGCTCTCCGGTGTATCTGTTCCCAACGCCAGACCTCCTGGAGCTCCTTGTTGCCATGGGTGGAATATGCGCACAACTCCCTCACCTCGTCTGCTTCTGGTATGTCCCCATTTGAGTGCTCTCTGGGGTACCAACCCCCCCTGTTTCCCGAGCAGGAGACGGAGGTGGCCGTTCCGTCGGTTCAGCACCTATACCGCCGCTGTCGGCGTGTTTGGCGGGAGGCTCGGGCGGCCCTGTTGCGTTCGGGGGCTACCAACAAGAGGCTGGCTGATCGTCGACGCACTCCCGCACCTACTTACCTACCTGGCCAATCCGTCATGCTGTCCACCTCACACATCAAGCTTCGGACAGAATCCAAGAAGCTGTCCCCCAGGTACATCGGTCCTTTCGAGATCCTGAAGGTCATCAATCCTGTGGCGGTCAGGCTGCGTTTGCCCAGGTCCTTGCGCATCCACCCGGTCTTTCATGTATCTCAGCTGAAGCTGCATGTTACGAGTCCCCTGCAGCGGCCTTCCTCTCCGCCACCCCCTCCCCGCATCATTGATGGCCAGCCGGCCTACACAGTCCGTCGCCTGCTGGACGTTCGGCGACGGGGACATGGTTTCCAGTATCTGGTGGACTGGGAGGGGTACGGGCCTGAGGAGAGGTCCTGGGAGCCTGCTTCGCGTATTCTGGATCCTGAGCTCATCAGGGACTTTAATCGGCGGCACCGGGACAGGCTTTCCCCTGCGCCAGGCGGCGCACCTTGAGGGGGGGGTACTGTGGGGTTATGGACCTAGGACATTTGTTTGTTTTTTGTTGGGTTCCACTTCCTGTTTTATTTTGTTGCTGGTTGTTACTTCCTGTGTTTTCTCCCTCCTTATTGGCACACCTGTTTCCACTTACCTCATCCCCTCCTCCTGTTATAAGTCTTCGTCTCCCCTGCACTGGTTGTCGGATGGTCTTTTGTACCTTCATGAGTTTGCGTTCAGTTTTTTGTGAACCTTTCTCGATTAAACAAGAGACTTCGTATTTACGAGTATCGTCTGCATCTGTGTTCACACGTCAACCCTGACAATTCTGGTTTATTACAGAAAGAGCAGCTGGTATCCTTTTGAAATTTGACAGAGATAAAATATTGAGCAGGATAATATTTATGTCATTATTTTAAAGATTCTCTTAACTTATTAGTAAAAATATTTATAGAGAAATGTCCACAATCTTTTACAGGGTAAGTTAGAGATTTTACTGTTTCAAAAAGAAATGATGTGTGGAGAAGAGACAGTAATTTCCTGAAACAGCCCTCAGATGGATTTGTTGCATGAGCGGTGAGAAGATAAACTGATTTTACCAACTTATGATCTAGTAGGGTCCATGAGTCTAAACGAGTCTAAAAACTCTGAGTGAGAGTAAAATTGTCCGTTGGGTTTGATTCATTGATTATCAAGATTAATGTTGTTTCTGAACCAATTTTCAAAAAAACAGACTCTTTTTCTTGTGTGTGATGTACCTGTTGTTCCAAAGACAACATTAGTGACGTGACAAGTTGCGCTTCTGTCAGGATTCACCCAGATACTCCCTCCTCCGACCCACAGAGGGAACACTCAGCGGAGTATTGAGCACCAGTCAGCCTTCTCTGCTTCCGGTCCATGGTTCACCCAGGCGTTTCTCGTTGTGTCATCAAGCACCTTCCTTATAAGCTTCATCACATCTTTGCGTAGTCTTGTATTTGCTTTCCTGCTGTACAGCCTAGCGGTCATTGGTTTCCTGCCTTTGTGTACCGACCCTTGCCTGTTTCCTTGCCTCCTGCCTTCTCCTGTGTTCTGACCATGCCTGTTGCACGACTTTTCCTCTGCCTGCCCCTTATACTTATTAAAACTGGTTGCTTATGGATCCACACGCCTCCGTTCCTTCCTTACAGCTTCAATATGAGGGACCAGGTGAGCACCGTCTGTCTGTGAAAGTTTGAGAGCGTTATGGGGATTTCAGAATGTCATAATTGCAAACCAGAGGAAATTTGGGTGGTTTACACCTATCTTAGAAAAAACACAGGAGGGGATAATATTCCAAATAGTAGACAGATTAGAAGGGAAATGTTTAAAACAGTTTATTTTTAAAAGTATTATTAAAGGTTGAGAAGTCTATGAAGATTAAACCACAACATTCAACTGAATGAATTAAAACTGATGTTTTGATATAATGTCCTTTTCTTTTCCAAAAACAGTCCAGTAGGCACCTATCAATCTTTTTTAAAGTGTTGTTATCCACATGCAGAGACTGAGCAGAGTAAGAGACCCTCATGGACGGACCTTCTGCCTTTAAGAGAAGGGTTCTTCCTTTCAGGGACAGATCTTTTTGAAGCCATACGTGTCATTGTTTCTGTGTTTTTTCTGGACTGGAAGAAAAATGAGCTAGGCATCTTACTTTGGGGTATTTACTTACAGTAATACCAAGACAAGTGGCCTAATTTTTAACTTGACTATGATAAATGGAAACAGCAGAATATTCTTTGATGAACAATAAGTTGTTTACATCAAGATGGAGGCTAGAAGCTTTAGAGAAGGACATGAATACATTTGAGGCAACAGAGTCTTGAGAGACATCTTTTGAAAACAATGTGGTATCATCACCCAACTGATTTATGATGATCTGTTTCCTGCAACACTGCTTCCATTCAGGGGGCTCTGTGAGATGCGATTTCGAAAGAAACTGAGTTACAATCTGCAGAGTTTGCAGATGTTATTGCAGCTATTCCAAGTGATGTTAGAATTCTGTGTAGCAGTTCTCCTTCAAGTACTCCATTTCTCCCCCAAAATTAACAGAACTGTGGTGTGGAAAAATATGTTTCTCGGCTGGCAGAAATAACCCATACATCAGTTCACTGTTTCAAAATAAGATTGCCACAAAGCCGCATGTTATCTCTTACTGGAATAAGTTTGGTTATACAATTCAATGGGAAAAAGTTTGGTCTTTGCCCCACAAATATTTCCTCAACAATATAATTAAGGACATTTCTTTCAAAATTATTCATAAATTTTACCCTGCAAAACAATTGTTTTCCAGATTTAAAAAAGATCTGGACATAAACTGTTCGTTTTGCCATTCCTCACCATAAACTGTGCCTCATCTTTTTTGGTAATGCACTTTCACTTAAACATTTTGGAGACCTTGGTTTGCTTTATAACAACCCATCTATGCAAAGCCTATAAATTATTCTACAAACATATTGTTTTTGGATATTTTATTCAAGGGAGGTTTAATGCAGAGAAAATTTATCTAGTTAAATTACTTCTAATTTAACTGCTAAGTATTTCAATCACAAGCGTAAATCTTCTAGCAAAAAGAAAGAAAAGAATCTGTATGTAAATAGTATGGAATCCTGCACCAACCAAAAAGCTGTTAGAACAGTTGAAGCATGGTCACATTTTAAACTTTAGCAGAATCCTTGACCTTTAAATATTTTGTTTATTATTTTTTTTTTTTACCGGTTTTATCTTGCAACTCTTATGACTTTGTTGAATGTTATGTTCATTTTCCTGGCAAATGTATTATTGTTATTATTATTATTCTAAGGTGTCGCTGGACAAGCAGCAGGCCTGGAGTTATGGAAGCGAAAGTGACTCATATTTCAAAATAAAAGTCAATAGCAGAAATGCCTTTTCATTTTCAAAAATTGCTGCAACAGGTGAAAATAAAATGACAACTCAATTCTCCAAACGGCTTTTTCTTTTTCTTCTCATTTGCTTTCATTTGTAGTGTTACAAAAATTGTAAATTTGCAATCAAGATGGCGTATAAACCTCAACTGAGCAAGGGAAAACAATGTTCAGCTCCAGAGAAATGAATGGTTGCTGTGTTTACACTAGATCAAATGTTTACATGTTTGTTCAGCCGACTCTTCATATTTCTATTAATGAAGGAAAAAACTTTCAAACTCTAAACTAATATCCCGAGCTGGCACTGTGGCTTTATCTCAATATGAATTACATATTAAATAAAAAACTATGGACTGTTATTACTTTTATTGCTTTGAAGGAGGAAAAAAACCCACAAAGAAGAGAGATGAAACTGACATTAAACACGTGTGCATCTTGATTCATTTCCAAACAGTGCTGCACTTGAAGATATCCTGAACAGAACTCAATGGGACTCAATCATGGTCGTCTTCTGATCTGCTGGAAAACAAAGCTTCAGGAGGTCTTTCCAGACATTTGACATCTCCTTCTGGAACACCTTGTTAAGTGTTCATAAATATTAAATTCATGACCTAAAACTCAAGAACCATCCTGCTGCAACATGGATATCAGCCTACCTTTGAGACCAAGTTTTCTTCATGATTCCATCATTTATACAACATTAAGAACTTGAAAAGAGCACCAGTTTGAAATCAACTTTATTTTGTAAACCAAATAAAACAAGGTAAATCTACAACTGCTGTCAAAAAATTAGTAAAAATAAACATCAACAATAAAAACAAAGACGAAAAAGAATTTAAGAAATGCTGCTCTGGTCCAGGAGAATTTCTGCCTGCAGCCCCGTCTTCCCCTGTGCATCCATCCTTCTTTATAGTTGATACATGAATCTAAAGAAAAAGTCAACAATAAAGTGAAAATATGTCTACGGCTTTAAAACAGACTCATTCTTTAACTAAGCTAACGCTAACATGGACTTTTGAATTATTCAGATAGAAGAATTAGAAGAACAAAGATTTAGAAATTTATCATACAGAACAAAGAGTTTGAAATTTATAAAGAAAACTTTATTATGCATCTACTCCTTCAAACAGCCATTGTCATAAAATGTTTTAGTGAGAAAATACAGTTGGTTTTTTGAGAATTATTAACAAACTGTTCAACTTACGTTGTCATTTCTCCTCGCGCCGAAGTCGAATAGTTTGAGCAAGAGGTGTTGGATGTCTTTCCTAAAATGAAACTACCGTATATCTTCCAATAGTAGCCGGGGTGTTTATAAAGAAGAAAGTTTGTTCTGATGGTAAAGGTTGGTATTTAGAAACAGCAAATGTC
>BSAI01001474.1:0-11783 GCA_036245035.1 Adrianichthys oophorus | reverse complement strand
GTGTTTCGGTGTTGCCGTGTCTCGGTGTTCTCGTGTCTCGGTGTTCTCGTGTCTCGGTGTTCTCGTGTCTCGGTGTTCTCGTGTCTCTGTGTTGCCGTGTCTCGGTGTTCCGTGTCTCGGTGTTCTCGTGTCTCGGTGTTCTCGTGTCTCTGTGTTCTCGTGTCTCTGTGTTGCCGTGTTTCGGTGTTGCCGTGTCTCGGTGTTCTCGTGTCTCGGTGTTCTCGTGTCTCGGTGTTCTTGTGTCTGTGTTATTCGGAGCTCAAAGAAAGGTACAGCGAGATCGAGAAATGGATGTCAGTAGCATCTTCACATATCAGCTAAAAAAAAGACCATCAAAATATAAAATGGTCATATTTGGTTTATCATCATTTAAAGAAAACTTCACTAATGAATGAATAGCATATGAGCAAATCGACCTTCTTTTTCCAACCTTTTAACATAGTAATTGCTCAACTTTGTTCACCCAAAGCCCAATGTCGAGCCTTCTCACGTGCAAAATCCCCAATAAGGTCTTCGAAGCCCAATCATCAATTAAAACTCATTTTTCTTGAGCTTTTGTGTGCTCTGTTGTATTTGGCCATGTAACACAAAAATGTTTTTTTTTAAATTCATTAATTTTATACACCTATATTAGAATGTGGGTTATAGAATGGCACTTTTAAAAAATGTATATAATAGATTTCATCCCTCGCCCTCCTCTCCCATTGGTCCACTTCATTTGGGAGAGACCCACATTTGAACTGATCCGTACTGACCATGTCTAAAACTGCTTCTGCTCACAAACCTCGAGATTCAATCCAGCTGGACTGAACCATTATGAAATAAATATGGGGTTTAGAGCAGGCGTTAAGGTTCTTTGGTAAGAACACACCCTCATCCTGCCCAGGCTGGTATCATGGCTGACCATGGCCGGAATATTCAGCAAAGCTTGACGGGATTTGGTTTTCACAAAACAAGGATTTAATCATTGGAAACGGTACTGGAAAAAGACAAGGGACTCACAAAGGATGCTTCAGGTCAATGCCACATAAAAAAATGCAAAAATCTGGTCTGAAATGTCCCAAAGAGAGGCGAGGGGGAAAACCATTAGTAATCTAATAGGGCCCGCACAAATTAAAAAGATATATATGTTATATAAAAACAACTGAAGAAACAGTTCAGTTCATTGCAGTAAATGAACTTCCACTTCGTGGCAGTGTGGAAAGCTCAAATGAGGATTTCTTTGCAGGGCTGTTCTTAAAAATGGTTGACTACACACTGACTGAGGACCCCAAACTTAATGAAATAAACAAAGTCATCCCACAAAATGCAAAATCCAAAATTACACTACTGAAGCACTGGCCTAAATGGTATGAAATCAAATCAAAGATAATTATGACAAAGCAGTTTCTGCTGGGTTTTACATCAGAAGTGATGGAAACAGAGACAGGTGCAATGTGGAGAATCTGTCAGTCACGATTAGATTTGTCTGTAAAGGTATTCCAGAGGAACACCTGATTGGTCCGTTTGACCTCAGTCAGGTAAATGCAGAATGTGTTACCGCCCAAACTCTTGAGCATCTTTCTGCTTCAGGTTTTAGTGCAGCTGAAATGATCAATCAGTGCTATGATGGAGCTTCTGTCATGACTGGGGTCAGGGGGTCAAAAGAAGGTAGGGAAGCATATTTCTTATATCCGCTGCGTTAACCACTGGCAGCATTTGCAGCAGTCTGCAATGCAAGCAATCTTCAAGTTGTCTTGTGAGTGGATTAGCTCTATGACGACTCACTGTTTTTAATCTTTTTGCTTTTAATGTTAAAGAACTTTGTGCTCTACTTCTGAATGACGAAAGGTGCTATATAAACAAAGTGATTGATTGATTAATAGAACCTGGGTTAAATCGTATTGATTGAAAGTGATTTTCTTCTCAGTCCAGAAGACCTTTCCGAACCGGAGCTGCAGAAAGGTCTCCTGCCGCTCACGTCCAAATCTCGCAGACTGGAATATCCAGACCACCCGTCATGTCAGCATTAACACACATCCCAATGGGGGGGGGGGGGGGGTGGGGTGTCAGATTAAGGGTGTTGAACAGATCCTTCACTACTTAACTAGTTTAGCAGGTTAGCAGGGGATTAACAGCAAAAAGGCGGAGCAAGATGCAACTGCAGCAACTTTTACCAAGACAAACATTTTTTTTTCCATAGACTTGTGGGTACACAAAATTAACACAATGATACCCCTCCCCCCACCCCTCCCCCGGACACCAACAGAAAGTTGACCCGGTTACGGTTCAGACCTGAGGTTCTAGTTCAAGATGGTCTGTTTCGGTTCAAATAAAACCTGGGTCTCTTGGAGCCGAGGTTCCATGAATGAGTCAAAGTCCATCTCCCTCCTGATGTTCTCTGGTCCGCTGAAGACCTGCATCCCCCCACCCAACATGGACATCCAACAGGCCTGATGCTTCTGATGCCATCACTCTCCCACCTGAAAGGTGCTGTGGTTCTCGTCTTAACCACTCTTCCTCCCACTCCGCTGCTTTCTCCATCAGTGATGTGATGGTGACGCCTCACCCGCCGCAGCAGGTCACGATCCCGATTGACACCGCTGCGGCGGTGAGAGCAGAACCTCACCATCAAAGAGTTTGGTCATAAAGCAGCTGATGGCTCATTCAGGAGAACTGACCAGATAAGACAGATAGGGATCAGAGGCCTTAATACCCAGCACTCCCCCCTCTGGAAATGGGAGGGGCTCAGTCAGCTGACCAATCAGAGCTCACCATCTGACCACATGATTAAAGTCAGGATGGAAGAGTCCATTATCAGAACCATAGACTGTAGAAACAGTGGACAGCTCAACTCCGCCCCCCTGGCGTTCCAAACAGGAAGTACCTGCTGTCTCAAAGAAGTCAAAATCCCATAGACTTCTACAGAGAAATAAACATTCACTCCACTGGTCAGAATAAACATTCTTGCTCTGATACGTTTTTTAACATTTCTTTCTAATACTCATTTTTTATATACTTTTTTCTTTGTCGCAATTTATTCAAGTTATAGACTGACCAATCAGATGTCTCCATGAAAGCATTTAAGAATCAGTTTTAATGATCTTTTTTTCAGTCACATGACCCTGATTATGTTAAGTCGCTAGAAGTACTACTTTAACAAGATAATTGTTCCTATTTGAAACTTGGATCCCGATGGAGACGAGCTGTTTTGACATGATTAGCTGTTCCCGTTTTCAGTGGCAGAGGCTCCGAGCCAGCCTGGATGATTCTGTGATTCATACAGTCATTATATGAGAATAGTGTTGCTAAAATACATGTAATATTTCAACCAGTAAACAAGTTAACATGTGAAACAATATCATTGAAGTACATTGTAGATCTTTGAACCATATACATCAACTGACACTTGTGAAGAACTTCAAAAATACATCAAATACAGCATTGAGTTAAAATGTGTTATTTCTGCAGGTCAAGTTTTTAGAAGCAAAGTTGCAGAAATGTTTGTGCAGAGCCAGAAGAACAGATGGCGGCTCGACATGGGAATGCAGATTTATGTGCAATTTAATCATTAATTATTATTTAACCTTAATCTTAATTTTATTTTTTTAATAGCAGGTCCTTTGGAAAAGCCATTCTATTTTCCACCAACTGCATAAGCCTGATTGGTTGGAGAAGTTGTCTTGGGGAGTGTAACCCCGGGCTCACACCGCATGCGGTCCGGCTCCGGTGCGGTCTAGCTACTGTTGGTAACTCACACCGACTAAAGGTTGCTTGCAGCACTTCTGCAAGCAGGCTCTGCTACAAACCTCTGAACTCACGTGGGTTCTTGCGAGAACCCGCCATTTGAATATGGCGTCATAGTAAACAAACCCTCATTCCGCTATGATTTTGGAGTATATGGTATATGGTGAGCATACTTTTTTAACTTTCTAATCTGAGTGTGAATGTCCATATCACACAAACTCACCATCAAGTCTAACAGCCTGTGATATCTCAGCTCAGACTTTGTCCTTTTTGTCGTTATCTTTATAAAAAGAATGTGTTGTATCACCAAGGATGGGGCAGATCTGGATCTCTGTGATCAGCCTCTAGTCGTCCATGATGTTATATTGCCGAAATTACGCTCTACCACACACTTTGAGACCCCAGAGTCAGCAGAAAAGACGTCATGTTTACAACACGGTGAAAACAGCGAGGACAGCGAAAAATTGGTTTTATTTTGAAAAATGCCCCAACTTCACAATAAAGTGCTACGGTTCAGCTGCGGTGTCCAGAAAAATCTGAAGCCAGCAAAATGGATACGGAGCACCGCAGAGGTCGGAACGCAGAGGCCGGACAGGACCGGATGCTGTGCGAGTGCCTCTTGCACTTTTCATGTTACGTATAGTCTCCGGCGTCTGCACTGCAGCAGCACTGGAGCCAGACCACATGCGGTGTTAGTCCGGGGTTAGAGGAGCTGGAGGACATCCACACAAACCACCTCCGGGTGACCCCTCTGTTTAAGACAAAAATAAGAATTTAAACGTCCATTATCCGTTTACTCCTTTTTCCATTTAATGCGTAACTCAAAAACAATTTGTTTTTGTAATTTTAATTTGAAAAATGAATGAAAAAAATGATACACGGATTGTTGTCACTGATTGGAAATCTTTTAATACCTGATTTTTACTCAATTACAGAGCCGAACGTAAAGCATTTTCTATGGGTGATGTCACACCTCAGTTTGACCCTTGTTAATACAGTCTATGATAGGGGTGTTAGGGGTGTAACGGATTATCTGGGATCCGTACGGATCACTCGCCATGGTTCGGCACAAACGTGTACCGCGGACCCCCTACTCCCCATGTGTGCTTCATTTACATGCATTTTCTGATCAAACAGTACACAATTTGAGCCTCAAATTCACATCCACCGCTGTCTGATGCTTGTTCAAAATTGTGTTTGAAAAACCTGACTCCCCCGCCACGTGTGGGAGGAGTTTTTCTCAGATGATCAGTTTAATTTATTTGAAAGAGTTCTACAAGAAACATCGATAAAAATGCTTCCACGTCAGGGTAGCTGAAGTTTTTCAGAGGTTTTCCTGGTATGTGGATGTCGTTCTGTCCAGCGGAGAAAGAAGCGAGAGAGAGAAGAGAGCTGCTGATGCGCGTGTGGGGGACACATTGAAGAATTTAAAGTTGTAAATAATTCCATCCATCTTCTTTATTTAAAGATCCACGATGCACTTTTGTTTATATGAACATCTTATGTATTTTTGTATGTTTTGGAATATTCATGAGATCAAAGATGTTATGAATGTGTGTTTGGAAGTACTTTATGTTTTATCAAACATTACATTTTAGCTTTAATGTAGTTATTTTACCTTTTTTTTAACCTTTTTATCTGATCCAAAAAGTGATCCGAATCGTCATTTAAAACTGTGTGATAAGACCAAAAGCTAAAATCTCTTGATTTTTTTCACACCAAACTAGATTTTCCATTTTAATCAATTTTTTTTACCTCCTTTTACTATCTTTAAAAAAATTACAAATGACAGAATATATTTAACAAAAAGTATTTTATTTTAGCATCTGCTTCAGACATCTGCTCAAACACAAAGTTCAACTAAATCCGAGCGGTGAACATGTTTGTAGATCAATGCAGCAGATGTTTGGTGAGCTACCGCTAGCTTAAGCATCTCAACAAATGTTGAAACTAATTTGTCGCACTCCCACTTTTGGCAGACACGACTTTCAAGCAGGTTTCGCTGTGTGTGGTTTGATGCTTCCAGTTTGAAGACACAACCCCATTGGTCAACATTTCCTATTTGACTCATCAGTCAAGTTATCTTTTACCGGACAAATTATTACGTTATTTAACAAAAGAAAAACTATAGATGCTATTTTAAAAAATGATATTATGCTGAATGCAGAGAGAGAGAGAGGACGTCAAGGCAAAAACATAAAGTTGACTGCTCCCTTGGGGAAGTGGTCAACCATAAAATTGATTCCGTTCTTGAGAGAACCAGTAAAGTTGGGTTCATATGAGCATACATGCTTTCTTTGACCAGCAGATGGACAAACATTTGGAGGGAAAAACAAAGTCCTGTCAGTATGGCTGACTCACATGCACCTTCTTCAGAACCAAACAGTTTGTGACGTCACAGTCGTCACATACTGACTGACACATGGTTTAGGACCCCAAACGTTGATGTTTTGGGTGTTTTGTGACGTGCTGGCTGTTCCAATTAAATCAGGGGTCATGTCGCTTTGTCAGACGCGGTACTGAATGCGGATCGAATCTTGTAACGCAGCCAATACTGGTACCGTAACCCCAGCCTGGCCTGCATCCGGTATCGGGTTAAGGTTAGGGTTCAGGTACTAAAGCGGTCTGGTACTGGACCGGTACCAGTTTGTGGCTCAGAGGTTGGAGAGCCTTGATTTAATTGGATGAGCCAGCGCATCAAAAAACAACCAGTTGGGGACACCCAAAATGTCAAAAAGTGACGCAGCAGGGTCCTTACTCACGCCTCAATATATGACGACTTGAGAATGGGTTGTCACAGCATACCTGTGTGGGTGTGGCCAAATGGGGTGAAGTTTCCTCATCCTGTTGACATGTCTTCTTGTAGTGCTGGTAGCCTAGGTAACCACCTCCGGTCCCCAACAAGAGATAAAAGGGCCGGGGGCGGGGAATGAGGCCCCGCCCTGCAAACACAGATCTGGTTAGCGTAAACATGAATGACGACCAAAACAGCACGTCAAAGGAGCTCACCTGTGCTTAGGCTGCGCTGCCAGCAGGTCCGACACACAACTCTGAAACACAAGCAGGTCAGAAGTCAAACATCACACCAGAGGGATGGGTGAACTTTTGTTCCGGTTCCGTTCAAGTTCCAGCCTGAACCGTGTAGCAAAGAGCTGCGAGCCTCTGGTGTTGTGGTGGTGAAGACGGAAGAGGGAGGTTAGCAGCAAGCAAATATCCCACAATCCAACTGTCAGTGGTACCAACTGTCAAGCAGGACCATGGACCACCAACCCCCGCGCAGGAGTGTGTGAGGCAGTGTGGTCAGAACCACAGAGTCCTTCATTAAAGCTGGACTGTCGCTGTCCCGCAGACGCACGGCTGCGTAATAATCGCTTCATACAAGCCGCAGAAGTCAAAGGTTTCTCTGCTTCGTCTCAAGTATGACCTCTGCGTTCATCACATTGTTAAGGCGAATACTCGTGAGTGGGAGGAGCTTATTCAATGGCCTCTTTCTGGAGAAAACCAGCTGATTAGAAAATGACAACAGTATCTGAGGTTCAGCCAATCAGAGAGCAGCAAACATCTGCTGATGGATAAAGTTCATTGATGGCTTCATATCTAAGGCGTGCATGAATGATCCGTCCACGTGAACGGGTTTCCATAACGTCATGAAGAACGTCTTTTCAAGTCTGCGGAAACACATAAGCGCGAGTTCGATCCCTAAAGAAGACAAGTTTCAGCTGTCACTGACGTCATGCTCATCTATAGCTCCCTGTCTAACAAAGACCAGTGTGAGCGCGCGGACATGAACCGGAAAACGTCACAACACCCAGCGTGAGTATGCGTGTACGTGCACAAGGCGCTCGGGTCCAGGACCGGAGCCCGGACGGGTCACTGAGCTCCTACCTGCCACTGCTGATGAGCCTCCGGAGCGCCGCCGCCATGTTGTCTGCGGAAATGATGTAAGCACGCATCTTCCCCACGTGACACAAGGCGTGTTTGGGATGACCTGTAGGTACCAGATCTACTCGGCCTGTCAGAACGGCTCGGGGTCCTTCGACTAATGATGACGCCTCGCATGGATCGTCGGGGAGACCAGGCGTCCGCAGGCGGGGGCGGGGACAGGCTACGGAGATGAAGGCGGAAACTGACCGGCAGAATGAACGAGAACCGGAAGTGTAGGGTTGTCCTTAAGATTCAGTTGAATTTGAATAGGCCTCTCCCACTTCTGTAATATTATGTAATGTATATGACTTTTAATGTTTGGTCATGTGTGTATTTACTATCAATAGGTATTTGAATTGATCGTCTCACATTTGTTTTTATTTTATAATCTTAGATTTGTAAATAGACAGTTTTAGCATCTGTTCGGGGACAACATATGAAAAACAGCTGCTGGGATCATTTCATGTGCACTGACCCAGAGAAATAAATACAATTGAAATGGAAGTTTTAAAGACAACAATAAACACAAAACCACAGATGATTTGTGATTGCTGTACTTATGAGTTCCTTTTGTTGCATAAATTTAAATGTCTGTCTGATGTTTCACATAAAAACCAAAATGTTTATCAGTAGAAAAATACAATGATGAAATGTTTCAAGTAAAATATCTTTAATGATAAAGTTATATGTGTGGTGTTGATTTGAATGACTACAACCATAAATAAATTGGAATCTTTTTATTTTTCATCAGTTATTTACTATTTGCAGAAAGAATTACAAAATACACCGATTTCCATCATTGAGCGACACTCATTTCTGATCAGCATCATGATGAACTACAAGAACTCTCGGGACACCGTTTTGCACGTACAAAATAACATTTGGTACTCCACACTAGGTGGAAATGACAAAAAGTTTCACATTTGCCATGAATTTCAATGAAGCCAATACAATTGCAAGATAAAACAGAAAAAAAATAAACAAAATAAAAATGATAAAAGTCAAAGATTCTCCTAAAGTTTCAAATGTAACCATGCTTCAACTGTTCTAACAGCTTTTTTATTAGTGCAGGATTCAATACTATTTACATATATTCATTTCTTTCTGAAAAACATAAAACACGTTTTTTTTGCTGGAATATTCATACTTGTGAATGAAATACTTACCCATAATTCTAAGTAAGTTAACTAGATACATTTTCTCTGCATTAAATCTCCCTTTAATAAAATAGTTATTTCTGTAGACACTTCATTCTGGACTCCAGAGCGATCCTGTGGCGCTGCCATATTGTAGAGGTCAACTTTAGCTAGGCTACATCCACGACTGTCGAGTCAACGGAGAATTGCAGCCATGCCGTTTGTTTGTGCAGCCTTCAGATGCAACCACCAGCACTTTATTGAGAGCAGATCATGTGGAATTACCTTACAAGTATGTTTTAAGAATATTTTGGTTTATACGAGCATTTATGGCATCTTTACATTTGTATAATCATAAACGACATTACGTGGCTAATAAATAAATGCCAACGGCAGAAACTGTTCCTCCCTCATATTATCTTTTGCTTTATTGTTGATCTTTTTTTTTCCACTATCCTATTTCGGAGGTTTCTCAGTGACATAGAATTACAGAGGTGACGTAAAGCTGCAATAAGAAGAGAGGATTTAGTTCTCCAGCCTCTCCAGGTGCACTTCAACCAGAGAACTGACAGGACAGACTGTCTGGCTGAGAGAGGATGGAATCCCTTCAGTCTTCATCTTTACATCACATCTCCAAGGGGTTAGTGTATATCTGTTTTAATCTGCAATTCTTTTATACATGTCCTCCATCATGAGATTTAAAATGCTACAAGAACATGTTCAAAACACAGAAAACATGATTTTCATTGGAGTGGGTCTTTAGAAGTACATTTTATCCAAAAGGTTCTACTGGTGATAGAGAGTAAATGTTTTAATTACTTTTTCTGTGTATTATAATATATTGTGAAACAGTAAGACATCCATAATAATTTTTAATTACAAAATACTTGGTGTTTGAGGCATTTTGATCATCATATTGATAAAACATTTTCTTTTCTCCTCCTGGGGATGGGTTAACTGCAGGTAACGAATTTCACACACGTGTGCGTGACAGCTAATGGGACTAAGTTTAAATGATTGCATCCAACAACATTTATCCCTGGACTTACTGAAAATCTGTGTGCATCTTAGCTGCACGAATTACATGTGGCCAACAGGAATTTGCATAAGAAAAAAATACAATCTAAACATACATGAGCAGTAGAAATATGATAAAACGTGAGTAAATGAGTTTGGGTTTTTGTATTTTTTAGGAGGCTGGAATAACCACCCCACTGTAGGGCAGTTCCAGAGCATTTCCCGCCGTATGATGGTTGGTTGTGGTGTCTCACCAAGTGGATCAGGAACCTGTAGCACAAGATCAGACTGACTCCCTGTCAGCTGCAGACGTGCACTCCGCTTTGATATCAGAGGAAGATCTCCATCCCAAGCACAATGTGAACAGCTACCTGCCCGCCTGCTTTGGTGCTCTTATAGACAATGTCCTGTTTACATTTCTGAATTTGTCAGAAAAATCTTTAAACTGTCCTGTGAAGTGTGCCCTCATCCTTGGACCAGAGTGACCATCTGCTTCACCTGAAGAACAGTGGTGGGGTGGTGGTCTCAGAGGGGACAGTGAAGGTGGTCAGAGCAGGAGAACGTGTGATGCAGCAAAACTCTACAGATAAAGGTGTCAGTGTGTCAATGAAACTGGTTCAGAAATGTGTTTTTACTCAGGAAGCAGAACATAGAGTTCAGGATGAACAACCATAAAGTTTGACTTGTTTCTGTGTTCCATAAAAAAGGCTGCAGCACATGGTAAAATGGACTACCCTGGAGGGTCAGAGTGCATCACATGCAAGAAGCTGTTGGTTTTTAGGGGTTTTGGTCGTAATATTTTGTTCTCATCTAAATATTTCAGCTTAGTTAGATCTGTAAATGTCAGCCATGTCTTTTTATCTTATTTTTTGCTGGAGAACGTAACCTTGTAGGAATAATGAGAGATTGTTAATTTGTTGGGATATGATAAATGATAACCTTAAATATCTGTTTCCTGAAGAACTGAATTGAAATGGTTTATTTCAAGCAATCAGGCAAGAAATAATACATATGTAACACAATGAGTCAGCAGAGGTTGACATCTATACAAACATGTCAAACACAGGATAACCAGGCATCAAATGATAGATTACTTAAAAGGGAGTGGGAGGCAGTGAACTTTTATGCCACCACAGCTCAACCTTACTATATTCTTAACATAAATGATCAACATCCGGTTCATAACTTATGATCAGATATTTATACCGTACTAACAGATTCAGGTAATTAAGAATCCTTAACAATAAATCACATGGCTATGAAAGAAGAAAGACTAAACTAGATAATAGCATATGCAGATCTATTATCAAAACTCCAAAATTTGTGCAGATTATTTTTCATTAGAAAAAAATCAGTGATTAAAATACGTTTTAAACGTCCACAAATGTTTATTATTTTTAATTAGAAAAGTCAGGAATGTAGAGCAAGTATTCAACATCCAAAAAATAAATGCAGATAATCATTTTATTTCATTAGAAAAATTCTTAACATCGATCAAGTTTCATAAATAAAGGAAGTTATTTACAAAAATCTATATCAAAAGTCAACCTGCGTCCACATATGTGCACTTCTCATTTTGGGTCTTATTACCAGAGTAGTTCATTCTGCTTAACTGGGGCTGTGTGCGACTGTGTGTTGACTCAGACCATCGGATTAATCATGGTCGTCTGGCTCCAACATGGCGACATCCTTATGGCAGAAAAATAGTGACTGCAATTGGCTTCATTTGGCTAGAGCTGGAGGTAAAGCATTTCTGTGGGTGACGTCACAGCTGCCAGTGGTCTGCAGGGTCATAGGTCATCCGCGTCTGCTGTCCCGATCAGTTTAACAAACCATGAGGTCCAACTTCCAAACAAATGCTTGAAGTTCAGAGTCAAAGAAACTTTATTAGTTCCAAAATATTTTCTTTAGAATACAACCCCCCCTCCCCCCTCCCCTCCACAGCAGATGGTTTTAGCAGATCAAACATAAGGGGAGGAG
>BSAI01001473.1:0-14223 GCA_036245035.1 Adrianichthys oophorus | reverse complement strand
CTCTGGCCTACATGCTGCAGATGTCAGAGGAGGTTCTGGATGAGTTGTATCTTGATGGGTATAAAACATCTAGAGAAGGTCGATGGAGGCTGATCCCAGCTGTGAGAAACTGTAAAAAGTTCAGGTTAGTGAAAATGTAATAATGAATTTGAATAACCAATGACATATATGCAGTAAGACTTAATTTAATACATTAAACTTTACTATCTAAAATGTGATTTAAAAACAAATTGAAGTTCAAACTGAATTAGTCACATCCATAGAACTACATAGTACAATATGCAGTAAAATATTTTGTATGACTGTAGCGTTTGTCGTGACCACAGTCGACCTCACAGTGGTCGATACAGTTAGAACAGAGAGGATACAGCGTTGGCAAAAAACATACAAACAAAACCCATTCACCTGCACTCTGTTCAGATCAGACTGTACACTGTACAGGGGAGATGAGCATCTTGAGCACATCAGACTGCATTATCTCCATCTGGAAGGCAAAACATTTGGGGTTGCCAAGGGCAACGCACCCTCAGCTTGAGAGAGGTCTGATCAGATAATAATTTTTGGCACTACCACACTTGTTATCCAATCTTCCAGCTGTGCCCTTCAGTGGTCTGACTGTCTGTGAGGCAGATTTTATGGCCCAAAAATTCAGGTAAATTTGGATCAGTTTCCTTCAATCTGAGCTGAAAGTTTCTTGAAGTCTTCGTCCATTTTCCGTACGATGACCACAAGCGCTCTAGTGAGGCATCAAGCTTTTGGTCCAGCTCCAACTGTCTGAGTGTTAACTGCCTGCTGTGTCTCTCCACAAAGCTCCAACACCTCACTTATTGCTGCCAGCACCTTTGAAACTGTCAGATAAATCAGATATCCTCCGATCCCAGTTGCCAGAAGTCCGATTATCAAACATCCAAATACTGTAGGTACATCTTCAACATCGTCATTGATCATTGGTATATCCAGCCACAAAAGTACCATCTGGGCATGAAGTGCTGGTACGGGTGTTCATGAGGGGTAGACAGCACAGGAAAACCCTTGGAAATGGCTCAGGATAAGCAGGAAAAGCATTGACTGTGGCTTTGGGAAGCAGGAAAAGGACTGATGCCCCGATGCTGTCTTTGATACTTCTTTATTTGTCTTTGATCAAATGATCATTTTAAAACCTGCTTCTCTGTCTCTTTATAATCAGTTTTGATTGTGAATATTTTCACTTTTTCAGGATGGGGTTTGTGTCAAAACCTTCTGACGACGAGCACAATTATGAGTCCAGCTGGTAAGAAGGGAAGCTTTTTCAGTTCACAAACACATTCAAGACAACCAACGAGTGATTTACTGCTATCCAAATGCATACAGACATAACCATCAACTTTGTTAGTTCCAAGTTATTATGACAAGAAAGCAAACGGGAAATGTGGACTCTTTTTCCATGACAATGATGAAGTTAACAACACCTGACCCGTCTATCTCTGTTGGTGTTCACAGGAATGAACTCTCAGAGACCGACTGTGAAGCCGTGGCCTTTGCCCTGAAGTCTAACCCGTCCCATCTGACAGAACTGGACCTGAGTGGAACCATCTTGCAGGATTCAGCGGTGAAGACTCTGTGTGCTGGTCTGAAGAGTCCAAACTGCAAACTGGAGACTCTGAGGTCAGAACATTTCAGAATCCAGACTGCAGTCCAATGAAACTGTTGAATCATGTCAAACAGGAAAGGTGTCATGACCTTATTGGGTTTTGGGAAGTTGCTGATTCAGGCAGATGTGGAAGTTAAAACAGCAGACAGATGTTTGTTCATCTTTAATCATCTCACATACTTTTACCTCATGGTTTATCAGATAAACTCCTAATTCTTGTTTATTACTGACTTCTGTATCTCTCTGTTTAGAGCTGTCAATAACAAAAGTGACAATTATTAAAGGTCCTGATAACTTTAGTTAACTAGTTTTAGTTTTTGTTCTGAATTCTGTTGGAACTAGAATATAAAGAACATTTGTGTTTCCTTACATTTTAAAATAAATGTACTAAAAACATTGGTTCACAAACATCACAGAGCTGCACATTAAAGGTTTGAACTTTACCTCCAAATGATCTGATCTAAACTTTTCATTCTGGATTCAGGTTGAGGAGCTGCAGTTTGACAGAGAAGAGTTGTGCTGATCTGGTCTCAGCTCTCAAGTCCAACCCGTCTCATCTGACAGAACTGGTTCTGGATGGGAACAAAGTGCAGGATTCAGGAGTTCTTGAACTGTGTGTTTTTCTGGAAAGGCCAGCCTGCAGGCTGCAGACTCTGAGGTCAGACATGTTTTAGCTCTGCTTAGTCTGATCTTATAAAATCTCTGCATCTTCATGTAAAGGTTCCTTCTTCTGTGGTTTCGTTCAGTCACTAAAGCTGCAGATTTAAACCACAGAAGGAGAAACCTCTGTGTTTCATTTATTTTGTTACTTATACTTTCTTTCTGGGCTGCATGACTATACAGCGATATCGCGCATTTGCCTCACAGCAGGACGACAGTTCAAATCCCAGCTGGGATCTGTGTGTGTGGAGTTTCCATGTTCTTCTAGTGCATACATGGGTTTTCTAAGGGGAACTCTGGCTTCCTCACACATTCCAAAAACATGCTATGCGGCTGCGTGTGTAAAAATACACGTGTCAACTTTTTGAAGCAGCTTCTCTGCAAGCAGCTAGCTTTTCCAAGCTAGCAAAGTTAACAAAACAAATGTCTTTAGAAAGTTTTCTAGCCAGTGAGGAAACAAAAGTCTTCAGCTTCAAAATAAAAGGAATTTGCATTTAACTAAAATAAAACAGTAGAACAGAGTTCTATTCTAAATATGGATTTATTATGACACTTTTATTGATATACAGTGTTAATGAAGACCAGTTTCTATGTCGTTTCTTTTATTTATTTTTTGCTGTATTTGTTCGCCACACCTTAAAGTCAGATGAGCTCAAAGGTCATTCAATAGAAAACTTGTCATTTGTAAACCTGTACAAATCAGAAACCACCTTTTACCATTCTAAAACTTCAGTTATATTGAATCTTGATCTTCAGTAGAATATTTCTAGATGTTCTCAAACTGTCTTTTTAAACTACATTTCATGTAGGACCATTTTAATTTGAAAATACTTTTTTTTCAGAAACTGGAAGCAAAAACAAAAACAAAATCAAATCTTCCAACAACTTTTGTCTCAGAACGGTCCATAATAAAAGAGTCTGACATTTAACCGGTTTGTGGTTTATAAAAGGTTGAGGACCAGATTCCTGAAGCTGTTTATCTACAGGATATGACCATTTGGTGATTTGATGCAGGAATAGTTGTTGCATTCGTAGGATTTCAGAAAACATACTTCCATTATCACATGGAACCATCTGGATGGTTTATTTGTATTCAACTCACTCTAACTCACTACATAACCTCATTTGATTCTCTTTCTTCTCAGGTTGAGGTACTGCAGAATGTCAGAGGTCAGCTGTGGCCGTCTTGGCTCGGTGTTGGAGTCCAACCCGTCCCATCTGAAAGAACTGGACCTGAGTGGAAATGACTTACAGGATTCAGGAGTGAAGAAGCTGTTTGGTTTTCTGAAGAGTTCAGACTACAGACTGAAGACTCTGAGGTCAGACTCATGTTCAGTTCTTGTTTGGATCTCTCAAATGAGGTGACATTAAGGTTAAAGCAGAGAAAGCTGAATAAGCCTTAAAAAAGATCAAACTACCAACAACTGGTTCTGTGGCTGTTGCTCATTCCAATGGAAAAATGGCTTTCATGTGACAGTCTTTGTTTGAAACTTTACTACACTTACCAATGTTAAAGAACATGAATGTGTGTCATATTTGCAGTGAATCTTTTCTTTGGTTGCTGTTTTGGATCATATGCTGATAAAGTGATGTGTTTCTGAAACGGCAGAATTGATGTTTGCTCTCATTTGTTTCTTTATATCTCTACATGATGTTTTCTATGGAGACGTTTTAAATTTAGGATCTGTTTTTCTGGATTAGGTTGGAGAAATGCAAGTTGTCAGCGAGCAGCTGTGAGGTTCTGGTCTCAGCTCTAAAGTCCAACCTGTCCCATCTGTCAGAACTGTACCTAAGAGAAAACTCTGTGAAGGATTCAGGAGTGAAGCATCTGTGTGGTTTTCTGGAGAATCTGGAGTGCAGACTGAAAATTCTGAGGTTAGTACTGTGTTACTGTTTTAAATCCCTTTTGTCTTTTGTAAAATGTTTGTCAAACTCTCTCCCAAAACGGTTCTGTCCCAATGAAACAGCCACCAGAGCAGTCCAGTCATTTTAAATGTATGATAGGACGGGTCAACAGTGCATTCATCTGAGAAGTGAAAAATACCCATCCACCCATCCATGTTTAAACCAGTTTACTCCGTTTCGGGGTCACTGGGAGGCTGGACCCTATGCTGGCTACTGTTGGGCAAAGGCGGGGTCGCCAGTCTGTCCAGCAACATCACACACACTCAAATTCACACCCAGAGACTATGAAGCATGTTTTTGGACGGTGTAGAGAAACCGGAGTACACGGAAAAACTCTAGGAATGCACAAAGAGAACATGCAAACTCCACACTGAAAAACCCAGGAGAAAACCAGAGCCTTCCCGGTGTGAGGCCAGAATGTCAACCACTCCACCACTACACCACTGTGCACCCCTGGCTAAACAGAGGAAACAAAAATCTAAAAATCTTTATTGTAAAAGCAAAAGTGAGTACTAATTTCTAAATTTAGTTATCAGACATAAGGTACTTTAAGGATCATTTGCAGTTTCTATTATTTATTGTGTGAAAAATAATAAGAAATGAGAGTTGGGTATACTGAATTTAATTTTTTAAGTAAGTTTAACCTTAACCTCAGTTTAAACCTCAGTTTAAACCTTTGTGAAAACCATCCATAGCCAAGGAGTTTCATTTGTGCCCTTCAGCTCATCTGAAAGGTTTTAATTTCTTACGACGTTGACTTTCTTGTTGGGATTTTCCTTTAGTTTCTGTTTTGTCCCTGGTTTTATTCATCCTGATGAAATGTCGCTGACATCATCAACTTTGTGTTGACACCTGAACATCCTGAGATCATGATGATGATCCATAAAAACAAGGAGAGTCCAGACTGACCAGAACATAAAGCTAAACTGAAACACCTGACTGCACTGTGGATGATGTCATCTTCCTGTTTCTGTCTGTCTGGACATCAGGCTGAATAAATGCAGTTTGACAAAGGTCAGCTGTGCAGATCTGATCTCAGCTCTGGAGTCCAACCCGTTCCATCTGAAAGAACTGGACCTGAGTGGAAATGACCTGCATGACTCAGACGTTCAGAAACTCTTTGATCTGGTGGGCAGAGCAGACTACAAACTACAAACTGTGAGGTCAGTCGATGTTTGAGTCCAGACTGGAACCTCTGCTGTTCTTCAGTGATGCTTCTCTGACACTGAGGATGAGGAACACTTTCTTCATCGTCTTTCTTTCCTTCTCTGTAGGTGGAATCCAGAGTCTTAAATCAGGAAGCACCTATCGAAGCCTGGACTATTCCACAGGGAGAAGAAGACAAAGGAATAATGAAGGAATCAGAGGATCTGATCAGTTGTTCTGTCAGCTATTACATTTACACAAATTAATTTATTTACTCTTCATCCAGAAAAAAATAGTTTAAGTTCTTATTTTGACTTGAAAGTTGATTTTATTCTGATTTATTTTGTTTCCTGCTCTTGTTCGAGTTCCTTCTTCATGTTCAACAGTTTCATTCTCAGCATTAGGAGGTCTTGCTGTTGTTCTATCATTTAACTGTCTAGAGGGAAATTCATATGAACCCTTTAAAACCAGAGGCGTTGCTGGTGACATCAAATTACACACGCTCTTTGAACTACTCATACTCTTAACACAATGAACACAATTCCAGTGGATTCTGATGCGGTAAGCGTTGCTTTGTTTCTCAGCTTCAGCATCCGTTTGAATAAATTACATTTATTCCCAAATGATGAAAGAGTTATGGCAATTCAAAGCACGTCAACACTAAACACTCGATCCCCAGTTTTAAAGACTGAAGGAATAAAAACTAACTTGAAGTTTTAGATTTTCCACTGGGGGGCGCCACATTCTTCTTTTCCCTCAGATTCCCAGACTTATCCACAGTTTTTCTGATTCTTGGGTCAGAAGTTAGAAGCTGATAGATCTGTTCCTGTGAACCTCACAGGTTCTGATGGTTCCTGCAAACCAGCGTTTGGACGACGGGACTCTTCTGGTTGTAACTCTCTCTATTTATATTATACTTCATTTTAATTGTTTTTCAATCTGTTTCACTGCATTTACCAGTGGTGTTAAAACATTGCATCAATATTTGTTATTTCTGTGTTTACTATTGTTAAATATAAAGTTTGAAGGATTACAGATTATTTTGATGATTGTTACAATATTGACCTTTAATTATAAATCCTGCAGAGATACAAGCTACAAAGAGGAGTTTACTCTCCTCACTAATGATCTGTTTTAAAGTGTCTGCAGATCCATGTTAGACTAAAGCTATTATACAGTTATATATTATATTATATTATATACAGAGAATGTGTTTATGTTTGCATAATCTTTTGTTTTTCTTGAACTTAAAAAAATGAAGTAAATTTCAAAACAATGAATGTTTCTCATCTAAAAGCTGCCCTCAGTTTTCATCGCTCCACTCCTCCATGTTTGCTGTTTCGTGTTAAAACCTATTGTCATTATCTTGTTTACTTTTTTTGGCAAAGTCTATTGATAATTAAATACTCTTACAGCTCACAGCTGATTTAAATTTTCTTTCAAAATTTAAATTTCAGTTTCTTCACTGTGTTTGGTCTTTTAAAAGGCAATTATTAATAACCAAAATAAAATTAATTCAATTTAATGAAAATCAATGAAAATCCTTGGAAGAATTCAGCTGACAAGCACCTTTTCAAACGTAGTGAAAATGTTTTTCATGAAAAAATTTAAATGCGGAAGATTTATTTTATCCTGAAATAAACTGATTTGAAATAACCAGGTAGGGAGACATGTTTTAACCCATTCAAATCTCATTGAATATTTTATTGTAGATTCTTAACCCCTTCAAGTTGCATGTCACTAATTTGCAAAGCACAATTAAATCCAGCACTTCACTAAATTTAACATCACCTTGCATAGAAAAAAATCACTGAAGAATATTTTTATATAGTTGAAAATATAGTCAGGTCAGAGGGGGTAAATTATAAACATAATTTAGTCTTCATATAAAAAAGAAACATGAAAAACATGTGAAAAAATTAAATCAGATGTTAAGTGTAAATCGCCCGTTCGGGCCAAAAATCGCCCGTTCATCACAGAAACCCCCACACACACACACGCACAATTTCAGAGTCCTAAATGACCAACAAAGTATGTTTTTGGACATGTTTGGGAGGAAACCGGAGTGTCTGGAGAAAACCCACAAATGCAAGAGGAGAACGTGCAAAGCACTCAGGCCTTCTCGCTGTGAGGCCAGAGTGCTAACCACTGCACCGCTGTGCAGCCACAGAGAAACAAATCATTACAAATTTAAAGGGAAAACGAGAGTTTAAACAGGATAGTTATTCAATAAAACATCAAAGCAAAAGTCTAAAACTAAATCTAAAATATTTATCCGTTTACACAATAAGAGCAGCGACTTCTTCTGTTAAGACTAATGTTAAATAATTGTTTTATTTTCTATCCAAGGATGAACATTTTTCATACACTTTTTGCAATAAAGTTATTAGGCACAAATAGAAACAAATTTACTATAGATTTTTTTTCAGGAACTTTTTTTTTCTGTAAACTAGAAAAAGAGATCATAAAAATATTACTAAAAGTATTTAAAAAAATCTGCAGACAAAAGACCGATCACAAGAGGAATTTCTTCCTCCATCACTTTTTTCTCTGTCTGTCAGGTTTCAAACAGGAAGCTCCATGTTTTCTTCAAAATGCTGTTCACTTCCATCTGCAAGGAAACAAGGAAAGAAGAGTCAAGGATGGATCAGTGGGATTAGCTGTTCAAAAATGGGCTTCAATGTTTTGATGAAGTCCACTGTGTGTCCTTCTGTCTCTAATCGTTCATCTCCTCTAGAGCTTCTCTGAAGCTGCAGGTTTACACCTAAACTGGATCATTGCTGAAAACGTTCAGGATTTCGATCAGGGATGAAAGCAGCTGGACTGACTCCCACTCCACACTTACACCAGAGTCTCCAGTTTGCAGTCAGGACTCTTCACCAGACGAAGAAGCTGCTGAACGTCTTCATCCTGCAGCTGATTTAGCTTCAGGTCCAGTTCCACCAAATGGGAGGGGTTGGCCTTCAGAGATGAGACCAGAACATTGCAGCTGGTCTGTGACAGGCGACAGTTCTCCAGCCTGAGAGCAGACAGAAAGGTTGTGTTCGCTCTACAGTCATTATTACCAACAGTCACTCAGCTGTTTCTGCCAGCAAACATAAAAAACACGCCGAATGTGCTCATAACAACAGAAACCACGCCGGTTCTGGTTCTAACCAGTGAAATTAAGCTGATATGAACAGGAACATAAAAGTGGGACAGAATCCAGCAGAATCCAAAAGCTTGACCACTGCAACAGAGGAAAGGCAAAAGCTTTCATCTAAATATTTTTTACTTCTGATGTTCCAAAGCGTAAAAACATGAAGTCTCTTGGTCTTCCTCTGTGTCCTCCTCAAGCAAAAAGCTTCAGTCATTTGTGAGGAAAGTTAGGCCAGTTTACTCTCCTTATCGGACGCGCAAAGCAGCCACCGTGATAAGCAGCGACCGTCGATATGATACTGCTTTCCACGCATCTGCCCTTACAGGCGTGTTGCCCTTACCACGCAAAGAACACCTAAACCAATGTAGAACATGAACCATCCGTGATTATTCCGCCGTTTTTTATGCAATTCATTAGTGATTCATGCACCAAATACGTCATTTTAACGTGATATGAGCGCCGTATACGCAATATAAAGTTATACATCTGTGGTACATGCGTGAAAAGCCTGTTAGACATATATATGTGGAACTGCCGTGGAAAGAGAAATTTGCCAATGCGTCTTACAAGAATCGCACAATTGTGTGAGTTATGTGAGTTACATTTCGTGAGCTTAAATGTACATAGTGGTTGTGTGACATGGACTTAAGCAGCCCGTTGATGCTGTTTACTCGTACATCATAAATGTGTGCAACTTACATTAACCTCCCAAATACTTTACGACACATTTACCACACACGTTCCATTTTCATGATGGCCGTATGAGCCTTGAGGGAACTGAAGACACACCTATGTGTCCTGGACACCCAAAAGCCTGCAGCAGCCGTACAGGCCAACCCCCCATATGGGTGCATGTTACTCAGGGTTAAGTTACATTGAATCTGCTGATTTAAACTGATTTGCACCCAACTCCTCACAGTTTATTGCACATTCTTCCAGAGATTAGATAAGCTCACGCAATGGATTAAGGGCGGTGTTTTCCCCAGGTACGTGACGCAATCTGTGTGGTTTAGTTTGCGCAACTTCTTTTTGTAAATCGTCCAGTAACAGTGAACTGACCTCAGAGTCTTCAGTCTGCAGCGCGGACTCTCCAGAAGAGCACACAGGTGAAGAACTCCTGAATCCTGCAGGTCGTTCCAGCTCAAGACCAGCTCTGTCAGAGAGGACGGGTTGGACTTCAGAGCTGAGACCAGAGCGGCACAGCTGATCTCTGACAGACTGCAGCTCCATAACCTGAATCCAGAACAGTTGAAAAGACAGTCAATTGCTTCTGTTTTTTTTGGGTATTTAAAGTAAAAAACTGTCTGAAGGGGTCTGGTGCTACTTTTGTATTCCATCCATTTGATTACATGTTAGACCTGAATTAAGTTACACTCAGCTGCTGTTGACTTTGTTAGGTGTAAACGTATCAGCGTAAATAGGATCTGGTGTGACAGTTTCAGAGCGGACACTTAAAAACAGCATTTTTCTCTTTCCATTACGATTACATTGAACTCACTGGCAGATTTTTGAGAAATGTTGTGTGTTTGGACTGATCAGTGTGGTTTGATTGAAGCCGAACAAAGCAGCTGCAGTTATGACACTCAAAGACTTCCTGGTGGAGATGGTGTTTCTGCTTCGTGTTGAAGATTTTACAATTGATCCTCGAAGGGCACAAGAACTTCAACAAAAGCAGACAAAAATCTAAATGCTGCCCTCAAGTGGACAACACCAGGAATGACACCACCTGTGGTCCTGTGTTCAACTCTACTGAAACTGAAAATAGTTGTTAAAAAGGCTAAGACTGTCCTGCCTTTTATGTTAAAAGTTGCGTATAGGCTTCTTATTGGCCAAAACGTAAACATACTTGTTAGTTTTTGGGGAATCATAGATGATTTGAGTCTCTATCATATTTTGAAAGCTGTTTCATTTTTTCTGTTTGCAAAATTCTCACGTAGTATTTCAAAAGTTACACTCTATATGTTCATTTAAAACATATTAGTCTTGCCACTCTATTTTTGTGTTTTAGATTGAGTGTGTAAATAAAATAGAGCAACATGACAAATTACTTCAAAGACGCAAAGGGGATGATCGGCTGAAAAAAAGATACCAAACAAGGTTCACAGTTTTTACGGTGGAGATGTAAAGATGAACTTAAAATAGATTAAGAAAAAAGGAAAATATACTCTGGAGTCCTAAAAGTTAAAGTTCTGGGCATTTCCCACCCTTTTGAACAGAGTCTGTGGGGAACTCACATGTGAAGCAACAATAAAGATAAAGTCTGACCTTAGAGTCCTCAGCCTGCAGTTTGGACTCTCCAGAAATCCACACAGATGCTTCACTCCTGAATCCTGCAGGTTCTCGTTCCAGCTCAGGACCAGTTCTTTCAGATGGGACGGGTTGGACTTCAGTGCTGAGATCAGAACCTCACAGCTGGTCTTTGGCAAACTGCATTTCTCCAGCCTGAATCCAAAATGAAGATAGTCACATTTCAGGCAAACCCTCTCGGACGTCTGAAACCTTAATGGATGTAAAATGAGAGTCGAATATGATTTCAAGAAAATATATTGCCTAGGATCTACCACTGTCTTTTAGGGCAACTTTGACCCTGATTTTTAGCAGCGATTTCTGCCCTGCAGACAACTCCAGCTGAACGTACTTGCTGTGATATCAGCTGAAGGACAATGGACCTGATAAACAAAGTCTGCAGTCACAACAATGATGAGAACTTTATAAACTCTGTTCAAACCTGAAGGACGGCTGTTAATCAGGCAGCTGAAGATGGAATACCGTCTTGGGCAAAAGCTTTAACCAAATCACCTGACTTGGTTCCCTAAAGAGTGATTCATAACTAATGATATCAAGTGAAAATAATCCGCACTTATCCTTGACTTTTTTATTCCTGATTTCAATAAATGGCTTTTCTGACAAAAATGACCCCCCTCCCTGTCTCTCTCTCTCTATATATATTCTCTTTATACTTGATGGAAGTAAATGACTTTTCTAATAAAAAATAATCTGCATATCTTTGATGTTTATATTCTGCATATGCTACAATCAAGTTTAAAATAGTATCTACATTCATAGCAATGTGACTAATTGTTACTTAAGGATGTTTAATCACCTGATTCGACGTCGGTACGCTATAAATCTCTGATAATAAATTATGAACCGGTTGATAACTAATGTAAAGTAAATGGTGTGGTCGAGTGGGGTAGGATTTTATAAATTTGCTTACTCCCACTCCCTTTCAAGCAGTGTATCTTTTGATGCCCAGTTATCCCATGTTTGACACGTTGTTTTTCTTGTTGATGTAAATCTATGATTATTGATTGTGTTACTTATGTGTTATTGTTATTCTTGCCTGCTTGAAATAAACAATTTCTAATCTAATCTAAAAAGATGTTAAAGGGGACAAAGGTTTTCTCAGCCATTTACTCCTGAAGAAGAGGGGGACCAAAGTGGAGGACATGTACAGTCCCATTGACTGTGCCTGAGAACTGGACCGAGTGGGCGTGACATCACCCATAAAAAACACCTCACTTCTGGTTTCAACCAAGTCAATTCACTTCCTTTTTTCATGATATGGACGCCATGTTGGAGCCAGGCATCATCAGCAAACAGTGATTGGTCCAAGTTGGTCTGAGTCAACGTTTCTATGACAACCACTGGTGCCAATGAGGAGTGAGCGTGTTGAAAGTCCCCCCCCCTTAGCTACACAAAAATCTGTCAAACATTATCAACGGTCGACGTGGGGGCCAGCAGGCGCCACATCATTGGCATGTGATTGGTCAGTTTCTAACTGGAATACCGTACACTGCAGAGAAAATGTCATGAGAAAAAAAGAGGATTGGCAAGAACATGTTAAAAAAGATAGCAGAGCAACAATAGTTATTCTGACAGATAAAATGACTGTGTAACAGCTGTTTATTGTTAGATCCCAGGTTTCATGATTAGATGTAATCGTTTCAAGGGCACCTGAATGTTTAGAGGCGGTTGAGGTTGTGTAACAATGTAAAAGTATCATAAATGTAACAAAGTTACAGTCACATAGAGAAAAAGCAGTTTTCTAAAGGAAAAACTAGCAGCTGTGTTCTGGCTTGTACCGGGTTTGGGTCTGAGAGAAACTGGAATCAGCTTTCACTGATTCACAGGGGTGGTTTCACAGAAAGTTTGATGCCGGATGCCCTTCCTGACACAACCCTGGATTTCATCCAGGCTGAGGGCCGGCACAGGCTACATAGTTCAGGAAGCAGCTTGAAGGGTTTTGCCTAAAGACCCACAGTGGGTTAAGATTATCGCTCTGCCTGGAAAGCTAACCAGGTTTCCTGTGCGCCAGTCCTACACCCAGTCAAGTGAGTATAGTTGGTTTACTGTAAACAGCTATTATTCAGTCATTCAATTAGTTGGAATAATCATTCTTGCTCTGATACATTTTTCTAACATGTTCTTGAAAATCTTTTTCATTTTTCCTTCAGTGCCAGATTTTCAGGTTAACAACAGTCATACACTCAGTGGTTATAGCCAACGCCTTTTAGGTTCAGTAGAGAATTCAAAGAAAATACATTTGCTAATCAGCTCAATCAACAATCCTGACCTTAAAGTCTCTAGTTTGCAGTTCGGACTCTCCAGTCCAGCAGACAGAACTGTCACTGCTGACTCCTGCAGCTTGGTCCCACTCAGGTCCAGCTCTGTCAAAAGGGAGGAGTTGGATCTCAGAGCTGAGCTCACAGCGTCACAGTCGGCGTCTGAGAGTTCATATCTGTCACGACAAAGACATACACAAGGTTTCCTGTTATCTTTATGCTTGTAATGAGAAAAACTGAGAAAAACTGTCATATGACCCAAATCAATTAAGAAAATAAAGTCTCATGCTCAGATGTCCTGTATTTGGTCAGCACAATGAAAGTCATAAATTCGGCAGAGACATTCAGACTGAGTCTGTAGTAATAATAGAGAATGATCAATGGATATTTGGAGCAATAGACTCCCATGTCACTTCCCTACGGATCAATAAAGTATAAAAAGAGTAGCCATATCTGAAAGGAAGATGTGTCTTGTAGTTTTGTTGAGGCTCGTACGGCTACCTTAAGGTTTGGTTGTTTAATGGAGCCTATCATTGTTATGCATGTCATAAGTTTATCGGGAAGTATTCTTAAGGCTAATGGCAGTTGCACAGAGTTAAAACACCTATGTGTCCCGCACATGTTTGTCCATTTCTCACCAGCAGACAGCCATCCACCTGTAAGGACAGTTATTACTGAGGCTCAATGCTTCAACTGAATCCTTGATGTCTGAGGGACAAATGTTAGATACATCAACTGCGATACAAAGCTTCTTAATAGACATTCTCTAGTGTGATGTACTGAAGAACATGTTCAACGAAATGATGATGGGCAACCACAAAATGTTTGTAGTGTTTAAATCGTGCAACTCTGTGATGGACTTAAAGATGGCTAGAACATCTTTGTCCTCTGACCTGTTCTTATCGTCTTCAGAAGGTTTCAACACATCCCCGAGCCTGAACCAAAATAATAGAGAAGAAAGGTAAGACAAAAGATGCAGTAGATTATAACAAAAGTAGCTAAATGAGAATTCTCTAACCACTATATTTATGATAAGAACCAGTCCTGGACTCACCGAAACTTTCTGCAGTTCCTGACAGCTGGGATCAGTCTCCATCGACCCTCAAAGGTTGTGTTGTACTTGTCCAAGTCCAACTCATCCAGAACCTCCTCTGACATCTGCAGCATGTAGGCCAGAG
>BSAI01001425.1:0-10228 GCA_036245035.1 Adrianichthys oophorus | reverse complement strand
CTGTTCAGAATATTATTAAGAAATGACAGTCAACAGGAACAGAGGAAGTTAAAGATAGATCTGGAAGAGCAAGAAAAATCTCAGACAGAGCAGAAAAGCAAGTCCAAACCCACGTTTGACTGCAGCATCCCTCCAGAAAGACCTGCAGACTCTGGAGTTGTGCTACACTGTTCTACTGTCAAGAGATACTTGAACAAATATGGTCTTCATGGAAGAGTCATCAGAAGAAAACCTCTTCTACGTCCTCACCACAAAATTCAACCTTATACCTGAGGTGCTCAAACTTTTGATCCCCACTGTATGGAGAAATTTGGGGGAACAACCTCTGTCCCTCAGACCATTGAAGATGGGTCATGGCTGGGTCATCCAACATGACAATGACCCGAAGTACACAGCCAGGATGACCAAGGAGTGGCTCCATAAGAAGCATATCAAGGTTCTGGAGTGGCCTAGCCAGTCTCCAGACCTAAACCCAATAGGAAATCTTTGGAGACTGTGTTTCTGAGCAACAGGCCAGAAACCTGACTGATCTAGAGAAGATCTGTGTGGAAGGGTGGACCAAAACTCCTCCTGCAGTGTGTTAACCTGGTGAAAAACTACAAGAAATGTTTGACCTGTGTAACCTCAAGCAAAGGCTAATGTATCAAATATTTACATGGATTTTCTCAGGTGTTCAAACTCCTTTTTTTGCAGTAGTAGCAAACAAGGACACAGTTTGAAAAAAAACCATACAATATGAATTCTAGATTTATTTTAAGATCATGTCTCTTATGGTGAAGTTTACCTAAGATTAACATTTTAGACCCCTCCATAATTTCTACATGGGAGAACTTGCAAAAGGACAGGATATTCAATACTTGTTTGCTGAGGTGTGGACTCAAGTCACATGACTCGAATTATGAATTTGAAAACTATAGACCTTTAGACTTTGGCATTAATAACTCGTGACCTGACTCGGACTTTAACCCTCTGATTTGGAAAAACCTGCCATTTTCCCCAAAATCCAAAGATTAAAAGTATATTGACAAAGCCGCGCCGCCAGCTCTATTTGTTTACATTCGTGTGTGATGTCGGCACAACATCCAATCAAATTAGATCCATGTTGGTTTGATCCGACAATCCAATCACTCAAATTGCAGAAAAACATTTTTCTGTCAATTGAAGCGCAGTCACCTCTCTGTCAGCGTTACATTGTGTGATCATGAGCCAGCTCTGTGTAATCACAGATCAGCTGCAGTTGATTTCGACTTTTCCACCGCTCAGATCCTCACCTGCAGGAGGAAGGATGTGGGCGGGGCGTGAGCGATCATAGTGGGAGCAATGGGGCGGCTGGTTCTCTGGGCTCAATTGTTCTTGGTTTGCTTATTTTGCTGTGCTTTGTGGTGTTGTGTTTTGGTAAAGAGCCCCTTCTCTCTCTCTGGGGGTCACAACCCTTTATATTAGCTGCTTTCATTCCTTTTTTTTTAATTGACAGCTTTAACGGTTTGTAGGATGCATGTGTGGGCATGTATGTGTCTGCATTTTGGTGTTTCATCGTGAGATGTGTACTTATGATAAAAAATATTAGTCCACTATAAATGCAATTTATTTGAATCAATTTAACCATACATATACTCAAAATCTCTGTATTCTGCATATTTCCCGTTCAATTACAACATAAAAAAGAATTTCTTTGTCCACAACTTTGTAAACAAATATAAATACATTTTGTATTACATTTAACATTCTGCTTACAGAAATGTTCTTTCTCTCGACTGAATACAGAATTTCCGTATTAACGTGCTGTCAAACATTTTTTTATATATATATATGTATATGTATATGACCCAGTAATGTATTTTAGTTTTTTGTGCAGGATGGCTGTGGCTCCTGGAGGGCTCCCCTTTTCACCTGTCTTAACCTGGAGTGGTGCACAGTTGCCTATGTTTGGTTAACTTGTTGGGTTCTATTTAAGCCCCTCTGTTTCTGTGCTCTGTGTTGCGGTGTGGTTTCCTGTTAGGAACTTTCAGTCTTCTCTTCTGTGCTTGGGCCAGTGTTGTTATAATGTTTTTGGAGTTACTAGATGTAAAACTAGATGTAGTATTCTTTTGGGGTTTTTTTGCTTGTTTTTTTGGAGCCACACTGAACTGCTAGACATTTAACATTGTTCCTTGGTTCAATATGTCTGTATCTTATAAAAAAGATGCTGATATGAGATATGAAACACAGTCAGTAGGTGGTAAATATATTTGGGTTCATGTGTTTGTAGATCATCATCAACCACAAACTTATCTGCACATCACTGGTCTGTGGTGATGGCATTTCATATCCAGACTTTGACCTGGTTCCCTTCCATCTCCGGGTTACGACAACTGCAAACGTGGTAAACTAGGTTTTTGTTCTCGAGAAATCATTTGGGATTTTGGAAGTGGGGATACATGAGCTCAGAGGCAATTTACCTAATATGCTTACAAAATATTAAGAAATAAATACAGTGTCTAAAAGCACACATGGTCTGTGTAAATAATATTACTCTGTTGTTGAAAAGACGTGAAACATTCAATGGCAGGACTTGGACTCGACCTGAGGTTTGTTGGTCTTGACTTGAGGACTTGAGACTTACTTGTGTCTTTGAAAACACAGACTTGGTTCCACCTCTGCTTGTTTGCCTCACTGTACATTAGTGGGGCATTTTGCAAAGATGATCAAATGCAACGATTATGGACTCACTCAGCTTCAAACTGGTTTGGGGTGATGATGTCTGCGACAGGAACCACTTTATTCTTGTAGACAGGATAAAGGTTCTGAGGGACGTACTGAGGAGAGACAAAACAAGCAAAAATGTATGAGAAAAGATAAAATAGTTAAAAGGAAAACTGTGCTGACACAAAGCGTGGACACTTGCTACATCATGAAACCAAAGAAACTAAATAAACAAAAACTAATAACAAGACTTTCATTTTAAAATGAAAAGAGATCAAATAAAAGCAGAGGAGTATGACCTCAAAGAACACCCCCTGCTGCTCCTCTGTGGAGGGTCTCGAAATGATCTCATGATCCCAGACATGGACACTTGCACTGCTCATCAATGCTTTCGGAGAACCCTTTCAAAATAAAAAGGCCTGATCTCTCACATCTTCCATGTCGTTCATCATGTGGACAAGATCAGGTCCACAGTATTTACCAGTATTATATACACATATGATATTTACATACATAAACATATATACGGTTAACAATGCATTTATATATATACCGTCAGAAAAACTTCTGATGGTAGCTGCTTCCAGACATGGCAGGAGCATCAGGTCCATAAGCAGCCACTTTGATGCATTTTTAAAACAGAGTGTACACAGACCTGACTCACAAATCGCATGTGGTGTGAACAAACAAATGTTTAAAATGACGTGTGCGCTGGGATGGAGGTGGGGCTGGAGGTCCGTTGTACAAGTGCATGCCGAACCGTGGCTAGTGATCCATATGGATCATGATCCGTTGTAAAATGATTAATGACGTATACTTGTGTATCACTTTTCTACCTTCTTTGAAGGCCCAGTCAGGCACAGTCCCATTCACACACTGATGGTTCTGCTGCTGAACACTGACGCCAACCTAAAACCACCAGAGTAAATTTGGGGTACAGTGTCATGCCCAAGGACAGTTCGACACATGGGCAGGCAAGGCGGAAATTGAACACACAATCTTCCTATCAGAGCAGGTAAAATAATGTAATCCAACAGCGGAATCTGCTGTTGACTTAGGGGGCTGGGTGCCTTAGCACTGCCGCTTCTTGTGTGCTGCAGTATGTGACTGCCATCGTGGCTTTGTGGTGCCATGCAGGAAGGGCTGTTAATGATTAGTCGATTAATCAAATATAAAAAATCGTCGACACTAATTTGGTATTATCAACCACTCCTGACATGACACTGAATTAAGAAGCCTTATGTGTTTTATCAATCCTCCAAAATGCACATGTCAGATGAGTGTAAAATGATCACATCTATTGTCAGAAGTGTTTATTATTGGATTAAGTTTAAATTACATGTTGTTATCTTCTGCTGCACAGCAGTACCTACAGTTTCTGTTCAGAAGCAAAGTTCTTCAGTGAGAGAATTGCAGAATAATGCAAGTACATTTACTGCTTTAGGAGGATCTTTTGACGCTGAATTTTATTTTGAAAGGAACTTGTAAGTGCTGCTGTTAAATTAAAATACATCAAAATTATTATAAAGCTTATTGAAAAATATAACACTGTTAGAGTAATTATCATAACTATTTAAAAGTTACATGTTATACATAAATGGCAGCAAAAACAAACGTTTTTTTTTTTTTCAAATCAACGGTGTAGTGAGATTTTGACAGTAAGAAACTGGACCAAATGGTTCTTTTAGAGGCTGCAACACTAACACAGAACATCCTACATGTGTTTTTCAAAGAAATGAGACCTCTGTCAATGGTTGAAGATTTAAAGACATGATTGGGGTGCTGCACTCTGGCTACCACCTAAGTCACTTTTACAAACTAATGAAGGAACAAATATTGTAGAATATTTTAGCGTTTACTAACTGAAATAAAGTAAGACCATGTTCATAAAAAATATTTATGCTTACTACTTCTATAGTTTAGACAATGATTTATTGCAGAGATCAGGAAGACTTTCACTTGCGTGATAATTATAGCGTTTTTTGTTCGAGCATACAGCTTACCTTGGATCTAAGACTTTTTTTCCACTCATTCATTTTCTCAAGGGAAACAGCTTCACACAAACAAGATCCTCTTGTCTTTCACTGAACAGAGCTCCTTTGAAAAAGAGATTCTCAATCTCAATAAGACTTCTCTGGTTAAATATAAATCAATATTTTTTTCCCTTCTTTTTTCTGTCAGGTCCAACAAGAAATGTTTACAAAAATTAAAATACAAATGAAGTTTAACCTCAAATTCAAAAGGCATTTGATCATTCATTCATTCGTTTTTAAATTAATTCATTCATTTTCCAATCCGCTTTATCCCTTTCGGGGTCACGGGGTTGCCGGAGCCTAACCCGGCTACTCATAGGCGAAGGCAGGGTACACCCCTGGACTGGTCGCCAGTCTGTCGCAGGGGCCACAATCACACACCCATGCACACTCACATTCACACTTGTTTTTAAATTTTAAATAAAAAATGAGAAAACAAAAAAAGATTATTTCATTTTTTTGTCTTAAAATCAAAAATAAAAATAACGAAATATTCATCTTTTTTCTTTTCTGATTTTCTTATTAAAATGAAAATGGAGCAAATGGATAACGAGCGTTCAGTTTCGTTTTTGGCGATTTCGTCTGAAACGTCTGGGTCATCCGGGGTTGTGTGGAGTCTTATTTTGAAAGTCTTATTTTGAAAGTTGACCCACTGCTCATGTCATCAGTTACCTTTCAACAGATCATTTATTGTTGTTTTGTGACCGTAAAAGGAAACCCAGAGACCTGCGGATCTGATAACAGAAAATACTTCCGTCCCTTTCCAGGTAAGAATCAGTTTAATGATCTTTTTCCGTCACGTCTCTGACGATGTTACTTTGGAGAAGAAGAATTGTATTTATTTTTCTGGGACAGTTCACATTAAAAGCATTAAATGCAAGGAGGTAGAATGAGCCCAGCGAGTGTTTTTCCTCTGTTGCCCTCATACAGATGTTAAAATTATTTACTTACAAAGCTAAGAATATACAATAAAAATAAAAATGTGAGACAATCAATTAAAGTAACTAGCTGGACTCACACAAGTTCTATTAGGCATAATGCGACAAGTGTCACATCAAAATAACTGCTTTAGATTGAAATTGGGCATAAAATAAAATACATATATGTTTAAGGGCCATTCTTACCTCATCTATGGCCGACAAAAGTGCAACTTCAAGTTGTGCGTCCGTCACATGCCTTTTTCTCTGGCGCTAGTGCTTCAAACAGAATCTTCTAACCGACGTTTCTGAACATCTCACACCCAGTTGCTGGAAGACGGCTGAAATCTCCATGTGGCTTTGATGAAAGCACTCTGTGAGCTTTCTTCCAAATTAGTCATGTTAGCATCCGCAGCTAGCTTTGAATGTCCTCAATAAACCGCTTCCAAAAAAACTTAAAAACTACCTCCAGGTGACCTGGGTCTCTCAGACGAAATGGCAAAAAACGATATTGAACCCTCATTATCCGTTTGCTTCATTTTTGCTTTATTACGCAAAGCGGAAAACGAAAAAAAACGATTCTTCTTTTGCTCTTTAAGATGAAAAAAGGAATGAAGGACTGATACACGGATTCACCTCGTGTATCTGAAGATTCCTAACCCCCTTTAGTAACAGTAAATCTGTCTAACAAACGAGGCCTTCAGCTCTGTTTCATTAAAAAAAGCAATGAAAAAACAGGCCATCAGATCTTTGCTTTCATGTCTAGTCCAAACACGTGCATTTTTTAATAGCAGGTCTGTTTCTGTAATAGTATGCTTCACAATTACTGCACAGCACAAAAGAGAAAATAAACACATACATAAATCTCCATCACACAGATCACACATGTGAAAGCAGAAATCTCACCATAGATCCATGATCACCAAGGACAGGGTCACACACTGCCAAGACACAAACAGACAATCAGCAATTAATGCAATCAAAAAAAGCTGCAGTAAATAATCTTCATTATCCCATTAGAATTTTCATTGTAGGGGTAACAGCGGTGGGCAACAAGGATCTCCTGCAGGGTTAAAAATAAGCCTCTTACTAAAGACTTTCTGTTTTTGGGTTAGGACACAGAAAGCCATCTGTATCAGTTTGTTCTTGTCCTAAGTCCTTGAATCTACTGGCCAAGGAAAGAAAAAAAATGGGGGTTCAGTCCCCAGTGTTACACCTACTGACATATACAGAGCCTTGTGAAAGTATTGGGCCCCCTTGAACTTTTGCCACATTTCAGGCTTCAAACATAAAACTGTCATTTTCTGTGAAGAATTAACAACAAGTAGGACACAATCATGAAGTGGAACCGAATTTATTGGATACTTCAAACTTTTTTCACAAATAAAAAACAGAAAATTGGGCGTTAAAATGATTCAGCCGCTTCACTGTCAGTGAAACAAACTCTCTCCAGATGTTCAGTGAGGATCTCTGAATGATCCAATGTTAACCTAAATGACTAATGATGAGAACTCCTGTGTGTGATCAAGTCTCCATATGAATGCTCCCGCTCTCTTAGTTTCCGTTTAAAGTGCAGAGAGCATCATGAAGAACAAGGAACACAGCAGGAAGGTCCCAGATACTGTTGTGGAGAAGTTTAAAGCTGGATTTGGATCCAAAAAGATTTCCCAAACTTTAAACATCCCAAGGAGCACTGTGCAGGCGATAATATTGAAATGGAAGGAGTATCAGACCACTGCAAATCCACAAAGACCGGGCGTCCGTCTAAACTTTCATCTCAAACAAGGAGAAGACTGACCAGAGATGCAGCCAAGAGGCCCATGATCACTCTGAATGATCTGCAGAGATCCACAGCTGAGGTGGGAGAGTCTGTCCATAGAACAACCATCAGTCATATACTGCACACATCAGGCCTTTATGGAAGAGTGGGAGGAAGAAAGCCATTTTTTAAAAGCATCCATAAAAAGAGGCGTTTAAAGTTTACCACGAGCCACCTGGGAGACACGCCAAACATGTGGAAGAAGCTGCTCTGGTCAGACGAAACCAACGTCCAACTTTTTGGCAACAATTCAAAACACTATGTTTGGCGTAAAAGCAATACAGCTCATCACCCTGAACACACCATACCCACTGTCAAACATGGTGGTGGCAGCATCATGGTTTGGGTCTGCTTTTCTTCAGCAGGGACAGAGAAGATGGTTAAAATTGATGTGAAATACAGGAATATTCTGGAAGAAAACCTGATTGAGTCTGAAAAAAGACTTGAGACTGGGACGGAGATTTGTCTTCCAACAAGAAAACGATCCAAAACATAAAGCCAAATCTACAATAAAAATAAACATATCCCGGAGTTAGAACGGCCAAGTCAAAGTCCAGACCTGAATCCAATCCAGAATCTGTGGAAAGAGCTAAAAACTGCTGTTCACAAACGCTCTCCATCCAACCTCACTGAGCTCCAGCTGTTCTGCAAGGAGGAATGGACAAAAATGTCAGTCTCTCTCTGTGCAAAACTGATAGAGACAAACCCCAAGAGACTTACTGCTGGAATCACAGCAAAAGGTGGCGCTACAAAATATTAACTGAAAGCGGCTGAATCATTTAGAACGACCAATTTTTCAGTTTTTTATTTGTGAAAAAAGTTTGAAATATCCAATAAATTTGGTTCCACCTGATGATTGTGTCCCACTTGTTGTTGATTCTTCACAAAATATTACAGTTTTATATCTTTATGTTTGAAGCCTGAAATGTGGCAAAAGGTTGAATAGTACAAGGGGGCCCAATACTTTCACAAGGTACTGTATAAAAATGGACAAAGCACCTGTGACGTCACCCATAGAAAATGCCTTAACTTCAGTTCCAACAAAGTCATTTCACTTATTTTTCCTCGTTGCGGACATTGCCATGTTGGAACAAGATGATGTTAGTAAGTGGCGACTGGTCCAAGTCGGTCAACATTTCTGTGGGAACCACTCTCACTAATCAGCAGTGTGCTTGATGGAAAGCCACACCCCTTCCACTTAGGGCAGCCTTAGGAGAATCTGTCAAACATCTGAACGTTCAAGGTGGGGCCAGGGGGCACCATGTGCTCTTATTGAGGCATCTGATTGGCCAGTTTATAACTTGACTAACTTGGAGCCCACAAAAAAATTAGGACTAGCAGGACCATGTTAAAAAAGGTATCAGAGTAAGAGTGGTTATTCTGGCAAATGGAATGGAATCTTTAGAAGTCTATGGATTTTGGCTTTCTGGGACCAGCAGGTACTTTCTATTTGGAAAACGAGAGGGGAGAGGATAAGCTGTCCAGTTCCCATAGACAGTCAATGGTTACACCTGTGCTGCTGATTACCTGTTCAGGGGATAAAACTGTGGTTTCATTGCGAGGTCGTCCTTTACTCAGGTAATTGTGGAGACATCCATCTTTCTGATTATTAACCAGGTGAGTTACTGATTATACACCAGATTAATCACTGACCTTAACCCTAGTTAGTTAATAATCATGAACCATGTTAGGTATTAACCATTAAACAGGCTAGTTACTGTATCAGCCTCTCGTAATCTGCTCACTGGCCACTGTCAATCAATCAATCTTTATTTATATAGCACTTTTCATATAAAGCGCAACACAAAGTGCTTTACACAAAATAATACTAAAAAAATGAAATACATAATATAAAATAAGTACAAAAATGAATATGGAGCCCTCTCCCCCAGATCCACACACAACCCCCCACCCCTTTCACAACTCCCATCCCCTAACTGATGAAGATAGACAAAGTAAAACCGGGTGAGCACGAGGTAAAGTTTGTTGTTTGGCTGTCGCGCTGGCTATGCCGTCTGCTCAGACCACGGCACAGTAGAGTCCGAAACTTTGCCATCCCATTACTCTGCTCAGGCAGCTGAACTTGTTGCTCTCACTCGTGTGTGCATGCTCACAAAAGACCTCTCAGTAACCATCTACACGACTCTCGCTTCGCGTTTAGTGTTGTTCATGATTTGGCAGACTCTAAGAACATCGCGGTTTCCTCAAATCTGACGGCAGACCCATCCTTCACCATTCATTGATTGCAGATCTCCTGGATGCCATCCTTCTACCCTCTCATATTGCTGTGTGTAAATGTGCTGCTCATGCTAATGCCTCCAACTGTTTCTACAGGAAATGCTGTTGCAGCTGCTGCTGTCAAAGCAGCAGCCCTCAGACCACTTCCTCTTGCTGCCTTCCTGTGTGAAGGCTAATGTCTCTATCAGCAGCGCAGTAAGAGACTCTGTCACTTTAACCCGATGCATCATGGGAGATGTTGGGCTAACATTGGCGCTGAAGCTGGACAGACTCACATCTTTAAAGGGTAACATAATGGGACAGTTGGAGGCTGACTTTACTCTCAGCCAAGATCTGGAAAAAAAAAAGGGGGCGGGACTAGGGATCAAATCAAATCAAATCAAACTTTATTTCTCTAGCACTTTTCCTATGAAGCATAACACAAAGTGCTTTACATTAAAATAAAACAGATTAAAAAACAAGCACAACCATAAAAATGTAGACCCTCCCCATCCCCACCCCCAACACACACATGCAATCCACCCAACCCCTTTCACAAT
>BSAI01001360.1:366-17457 GCA_036245035.1 Adrianichthys oophorus | reverse complement strand
AGCTTCATGAAGTTCAGCCAATGAGAGCGGAGAGTCTAAGTTTGAGCTTTGATCCTCATTTAATCTGGGTAGAGTTACATTATTAAGAAATGAGTTAATACTTTGTTCTGATGGATTGACCTGTGATGTGTATAGGTTTTTATAAAAATCTTTAAACGTTTTATTGATTTTAACCGGGTTGTGAGTGACAGTTCCTGTGTGGTCCATAATAGAGGTAATTGTTGATTTTTCTTTATTAATTTCAAGCTGATTAGCTAAAAATTTACCCGATTTGTTTGAGTTATCAAAATTTTCGAGTCGAAGTTTTTGGATTTGGAATTGTTTGTTTATTGATATCATTTAACTGAAGCTTTAAATTTTTCAGATCTCCCAGAATGTGTTCTTGTGCAGAAGCAGCATAAGCAGCCTCTAGATCTTTGATTTTATTTTCTATTTCTAATAAATCTGCTTTCTCTTTGTGTTTTTTATTTGTTGAATAAGAAATAATTTTTCCTCTCATCACTGCTTTTGCTGTTTCCCAAAGAACACATGGTGAAATATCCGGAGTATCATTAAATTCTAGGAAGGTTGCCCACTCTTTTTTAAAGAATTGAATGAACTCTTGATCTTTTAACAGCGAAGTGTTAAACCTCCAGGTTAAGCCAGAAGGTGTGGGTATATCTCTAGAAATATTTACAGAAACTGGTGCATGATCACTAATGATAATTGGATGAATGTTGGAATCCTTGATATCTTTTAAAAGAGAATTACTGACTAATAAGTAATCTAAGCGAGACTGTGAGTGGTGAACTGGAGAAAAGAAAGTGAACCCTTTAGTGTTTGGATGACATGAGCGCCAAGCGTCGCAGAGACCCAACTCATCCATGTACTGCTTCAAAATACTTGCAGAACGCCATGTGCGCTGGTGTCCTGCTGTGCTGAGTCTGTCAAGTTCAGGATCAAGGACCAAGTTGAGGTCTCCTCCTATAATTATTGTGGAGTCAGCATGAACCGAAAGTGAGGTGAAGAATCTGTGAAAGAAGGAGGATTCATCAGCATTGGGACCATAGATACTGGCTATACAAAAATCTTTATTCTGAAATGATATGTTAATAATTACAAATCTGCCTTCTGGATCAACAATTGTGTTCTTATGAGTAAATGTAATATTTTTATGAATCAAAATAGCAACTCCTCTTTGTTTGGAGTTGTAACTAGCTGAGTAGATGAATGGGAATTGTGAGCAGCACAGGAGATGATCAGCTGATCTGGATAAGTGGGTCTCCTGCAGTAAAACTAGATCTGCTTTTAGATCATTCAGATGGTTGAAAACTTTCAGCCTCTTTGGCCCAGAGCCAAGTCCACGCACATTCCAGCTAAGGATGTTCAGACTGGACATGACTACACTGACTGAGAGAGTGTTATGCTAAGTAATGCGCGTGCGTCTGTAAGTCCTGTGCGCGTGCCCGCTGACCAATGCGCAGAGGAGCGCTGTGTGCTTGTGCGCGTGAATGTTTCCTGGCTGTGTGAGTGGCTTGTTGTATGTGTCCTATATGAGCCTATGTGAGGTGTTTGCGGTATGTCGGCGAGTGTGTGCGGGATCGCGTGTACGTGCGCGCGCATGTCTCGTGCATGAGTAAATGGGTACTTACCAGGGATGTGTTGCCTTTAGTTGATTTAAATATGAGGAGGAGGGGGGAAGAGGGGGGGGGAATAAAAAGAGGAAAAAAGAAAAGAAAAACAAGAAAAAACAAACACAACAAAACAACATAAACATGAGAGGGGAGAGAAATAACTGATTTGACGAGATGGAGGTGTGGATGATTGATGAGCTGATTTTCCAATAATTTAAATCAGTTTAGTCGGTTTCATCAGCGCATTATGGAGGTTCTGATCGCAGCATCTGAGGGTCTTCAGCGCAGCCACGGGGTGATCTCGGGGTCCCGAAAGAGCCGTCCATCAATGAAGAGTTTGTCCACTGAGACAACCGCTCGAGACCCGGCGGTGAGGTGCTTCCTCCTCAGCGGGAAAAGGATCTTCCTGCGCCGGAGGATCTCCGCCGGGAACTGGTCGTTGACGCTGAAGTGTGTTCCCTTCAGCTCCCGGCCGCGGCTCCTCACCAGCTCCTTCTGTTTGTAATGCTCGAATTTAGCCACTATGGGTCTCGGACGCTGGTTATCAGACCTCCTTCCTCCGAGTCGGTGCACTCTATGGAAGGAGATCTTCTGGACCTCCTCCTTGGGGAGCTTCAGCTGGATCTCCATGAAGGACTTCACTGTGGCCTCCGGGTCTTCTCCCGCCTCCTCTGGAATCCCAGAGATGACCAGGTTGTCCCTCATGCTCCTCGCCTGAAGATCCAGGAGGGTTTCCTTGATGGAGCGGTTCTCCTCAGAGAGACGAGCGGTGTCGCTGCTCAGAGTCTGGACGGTCTCTCTGAGGGCCTGGTTCTCCTGCAGCTCCTGCACCTGCTGCTGGCTGAACTCCAGGGACTCTCGCAGGCCTTGGAACTCCTTATGGAGAATCTCCAGCAGGTTCAGGCGGCAATCAAGGCTGGAGAGCTTTTTATCTATGGACTCCAGGATCTCACTGATGCCGCTGCCTGGAGAAGAAGCGGCCCCGGGAGAGTCTTCAGGACGGCCGCGTTTGGAGGAAGGAGTGGTGGTGTTTGTCTTCCCCATGACGAAGGTATTATAACACTCGTCTATGAAGCTCTCCAGGTCCTCCAGGCTGTCAAGAACTTAATAATCTTTTTAGAGGTTTAGTGAATATTGTTGTAATTAAGACTTATATGGCGGAAAAAGAAAAGCAGACGGAAATGTTTGTTCAACCGCTTTTCGCGCCGCCAAGTTGACTCACCACACACGTCTCGTCGACTCTCGCGATACTCACAGCATCTCACCTCCGACATCTGAGGAGATGTTCTCCTGCATCTGAGGAGATGTTCTCCTGCATCTGAGGAGATGTTCTCCTGCATCTGAGGAGATGTTCTCCTGCATCTGAGGAGATGTTCTCCTGCATATGTGGAGATGTTCTCCTGCATATGTGGAGATGTTATCCTGCATCTGAGGAGATGTTCTCCTGCATCTGTGGAGATGTTCTCCTGCTAATGAGTCGGCTGAAAGTGATGTCTTCTTTCAGGAAGTAGCACAGCAGACACTGTTTGTGAAGATTGTCCGCCTGGCTCTTTTTCTATGGACGGACTGTATTGCTCTCAGTGGACCAAGTGAGTCATCTTCATCTTCATCATACACATTTGAGCCTGAAAAGAAAACTCCATCTGCAGCTTCAGGATCCATCAGAGCTGAGCTGTGAAATCAAGTAATACTTGATGCTTTAAAAAAAGAAAAATCTAGGGAACCACATTGTTTGATTTTTTAAAAAGTATTTATAAGTATTATTGAACAGAAATGAAGGATTTATCTCAGACAAAAAACAATAACTCTGTCCATCACAGACCTGTTGTTTCTTCTTTCAGAAGCTCTCCTTTCCTTTACTGGTTACCTTTATTAATGTCACCTGTTTTAACTGGTTATCTGTAAAAAAGACACCTGTCCACACCGTTAAACAGTCAGACTGCAACCTCTTCATTACCAAGACCAAATAGCTGTCAAAGGACACCAGGGACAAGATTGTAGACCTGAACAAGACTGGGATTAACCAATCTATGATTATCAGTTTGGAGTGAGGAGATCAACTGTTGGAGTAATTATTAGAAAATGGAAGAAATACAAGATCACTGACAATCTACCTCCACCTGGAGCTCCATGAAAGATCTCATTTGGTGGAGAAAATCATCTGAGGAAACAACCCAGAACTACACAGAGGAACTGGTCAAAGACCTGAAGGGAACTGGAACCAGAGTAACAAAGGTTACTATAGTAACACACTACATCTTCATGGATTCAATCTTGCAGAGCTCCAAAGGTCCACCTGCTTAAACCAGAACATGTCCAGGCCTGTTCAAAGTTCTCCAGAGATACTGGAGGATTTCAGGTGGTCAGATAAAACCAGAATGGAACTCTTATGTATAAACACCAGTCGCCATGTTTAGAGGAGAAAAACTGATGAGTTACATCTTAAGAACATCATACCCACTGTGAAGCAAGGAGGAGTTTGGTTTGGGGCTACCTTTCTAAATAAGGGACAGAACGACTGATCTCTTTGAAGGAAAGGATGAATGGATCTATGTTTGGAACAAAAAGCTTCTTCTATCAGTAAGAACACTGAGGATGAAACATGTCTGGATCTTCCAGAATGATGATAATCCTAAACACACAAAGAAGTGTCTACATCAAAAAAACAGTGTTTTGTTTTTTCATTTTTGATTTTAAATTGAAAAATGAATGAACGAATGAAAGACAGTCTTATTGTGAACGTTGCTCTGTTCACACGTCACTATCCTATCTGTATCTATCTGTTTCACCGCTCACTCCGCATGAGTGAACCGTACGTCACTTCCTTCCTTTGCCTACTTTACGGCATTATCATTTCACAACAGTAACTCAGTGATCACAAGAATTTATGTTTTTCTTAACAACTTAGAGCTTCTCCTGACTAGATTACAGCGCCAAAAATAAAAGAACGTTTCCTAGATGCAACAGTGTACAAGGTATATTGTTTTCATTACAGACAATGAAAATCTCAACAATACGTAATAGAATGACTGATATGGTTTGGTTTCTTATTTCTTTCCTGGTGGTTGTTTTGTGCTGATTTTGTCCTTTTGTTTTGTTTCTACAGAGCAGTGTGTGGCAGGGGGCGTGGTAATCTCTCATGCTGGGGCTGCACACTTGCTCCTCATCATCATTTGCCCTTCTATATAAGCATGCTCTTGGCTGCTTCTCCCTGCTGGATTATTAATTATGTTTTGGTTGAATAAACTGTTTCTTCAACTCCTCTGACTCTGCTCTGGGATCTGCTTCCGTACCTTGACAGAATAATCCAGCCATATTGTATCCCGCAGAGTTGGAGAAAGTCAAACATGCCATCTCACCCCAGGGGGCTCTTGTTGGACATACATGACCAAGCTCTCCAAGAGATCATGACCACTCTCCGACATCTCTCCACCGGAGTAAATCGGCTCAGCGGTCGCCTGGATGAGGTCTCCTCCCTGCTCACCTCTTCGAAGCATCTAGACCAAGCTCAAGCTGTGGGGATGGATCCAGCTCCTAGTCCTGCTCCACTGGTCCCTACTTCTCAACCCCGTGAGCCCTTCATCCCCACTCCCAACAGGTACTCAGGAGAGATAGGGTCATGTAAGCCATTTATTCATCAGTGTAAGCTCGTGTTCGACCAGCAGCCTCTTTCGTATTCTTCCGGTAAATCTAAGATTGCTTATGTTATGAGTTTGCTTTTGGGGAAAGCCTCTGCCTGGGCTGTGGCGTTATCTGCCGCTAATTCTCCACTCTGTGATTCTCTGGCGTTATTTACTGTAGAAATACTGCGGGTTTTTGACCATCCCCTACAGGGTAAAGTGACTGGTAACCACCTACTCTCTTTATGCCAGGGTTCGGATCCGGTTTCTGAATATTCAATTAATTTTCGGATTTTGGCAGCTGAGTGTGGGTGGGATGAAAAGGTGCTAATGGGCGTATATTACCGCGGTCTTAGAGAAGACATCAAAGATGAATTAGCATCTCGCGACGAAACGTCTAATCTGGAGGAGTTAGTTAATTTCCCTCTCCATAAGACTGGACAATCGCCTTCGTGAGAGACTCAGGGAAAGAGCAGTCAGGCCCTCTCGCCCAGCCGGCTCCTCCCCATTCAAGTTCCACCATCAGCAAGCGATACCTTCGGCTGCCACTCAGCGGGACACCACGCCCACTCCAGCACCAACCCAGCCGCTCAGCAGCGAGGAACCCATGCAGCTAGGCAGGATGAGACTCACTCTGGAGGAACGCCAGCGCCGCTCCTACCAGGGGCTCTGCATCTACTGTGGCCAGTCCGGCCATCTCCGACATGTCTGCCCTGCACGGCTAAAAGACCGGGCTCACCAGCCAGGGGGTCACTGGTGAGCCGCACTCCTGTTGATCCCTCCTCCAGGAGCCCCCTTCTGGAAGGTACCGTGTCCTTTGACTCTACTACAGTAGAGATCCAGGCGTTATTGGACTCGTGCTGATGACAACTTCATCGACGCTCAGTTTGTAAACCTGCACGGGATACCTACTGAACCACTCCCTAGCCCTAAGAAGATTTTTGCTTTGGACGGTAGACTGTTGGCCTGTGTAACTCACTGTACACTCCCCGTGTCCCTGCTGGTTTCTGGCAACCACCGTGAGTCAATTAGGTTTAACATTGTTCCCTCTCCATCCTCCCTAGTCGTGTTCGGTCTACCTTGGCTTTCGTTACATAATCCACATATAGACTGGTCATCACAATCCATAGTCAATTGGAGCCTTTTCTGTCATTCTCACTGCCTGCGTTCTGCTGTTCCACCAGTTTCCAAGCCTTGTGAGCCGCCTAAGCCTGTGGACCTTTCTCTAGTCCCACCAGAGTACCATGACCTCGAGGACGTTTTTTCTAAAGACCGTGGTTCTTCTCTGCCCCCACATAGACCCTACGATTGTGGGATTGAGTTGGTTCCAGGTACCTCCCTACCCTCTAGCAAGTTGTACAACCTCTCCAAACCTGAGAGGGAAGCCATGGAGACGTACATCACTGAGAGTCTGGCTGCTGGACTTATACGCCCTTCCTCTTCTCCAGTTGGAGCCGGCTTATTTTTTGTTGAGAAGAAAGACAAGACCCTCTGCCCCTGCATTGATTACAGGGGCCTGAATGACATTACGGTGAAGAACAAATATCCTCTTCCACTCATGGACTCAGCCTTTAGCTCCCTACAGACTGCAACCATCTTCACTAAGCTTGACCTCAGAAACGCCTACCATTTGGTGAGAATCAAGGAGGTTGATGAGTGGAAGACCGCATTCAACACCCCTCTTGGACATTTTGAGTATTTGGTGATGCCGTTCGGGCTTACTAATGCACCTGCTTTTTTTCAAGGTCTAACTAATGATGTGCTGCGTGACATGTTAAACAGATTTGTGCTTGTTTATTTGGATGACATTTTGATTTTTTTCACTGACTCTCAAGGAGCTTATTCAACATGTCAGACTTGTTCTACGATTGTTGGCTAACAGACTTTTTGTCAAGGGTGAGAAATGTGACTTTCATGTCTCCTCCATCAGTTTTCTTGGTTTTGTTATCAGGGAGGGGCAACTTCAACCAGATCCTGCCAAGATTAGGGCTGTGGCAGAATGGCCTACACCCACATGTAGAAAGCAGCTCCAGGATTTCTGGGGTTTGTTAATTTTTATCTTAGGTTTATCCGGAACTACAGCTTTGTGGCCTCTCCCCTCACCAGACTCACTTCTGTAAAGGAACCTTTCTACTGGTCCTCAGAAGCCGCCTCTGCCTTTTCCAAGCTAAAATGCCTGTTTTGCTCTGCTCCTGTGTTGTCTCACCCTGATCCTGCAGCTCAGTTCGTGGTGGAAGTTGATGCATCAGAGTCAGGAGTTGGGTCTGTGCTTTCCCAACGGTCGTCCTCTGATCAGAAGGTACGTCCCTGCGCCTTCTTCTCTCTGTAGCTCTCTTCTGCAGAGAGGAATTACAATGTGGGAAACCGAGAGTTGTTGGCTGTCGTGCTGGCCTTGACAGAGTGGCGACATTGGTTGGAGGGAGCTTCTCAACCTTTCCTGGTATGGACTGACCATAAGAACTTATCTTACCTCCGTTCTGCTTGCAGACTGAACCCCCGTCAGGCCAGGTTATCCCTTTTCCTGTGACGTTTTGACTTCACTCTCAAATATCGCCCAGGTGAATGTGAAGCCAGATGCACTGTCCAGACAATTTGATGTGCCTGCTTTGAGCAATGCACCTCAGGACACCATCCTGCCACAGTCTGTGTGGTTGGTGCAGCCGTCTGGGAGGTGGAGCGGGAGGTTCAGAGATCCCTGGAGAACCTTCCCTCTCCTCCACAATGCCCTCCTGGTCTTCTGTTTGTTCCTCCACCTGCTCGCTCCTCTGTGCTGCAGTGGGGTCACTGCTCCAAGATGGCCTGCCATCCTGGGATACACCGGACTTTGACCATGCTAAAACAGTGCTTCTGGTGGCCCTCAATGGCCTCGGACACACGAGAGTATGTCCAGGCCTGCTCTGTCTGTGCCCGGGGTAAGTCCTCCCATCGCGCTCCAGCCGGACTCCTGCGACCGCTTCCTGTACCACATCGTCCCTGGTCCCACACAGCTGTGGATTTTGTTACTGGTCTTCCACCCTCGGAAGGTAACACCACAATGTTGAACGTTGTTGATTGTTTTTCTAAGTCAGTCCATTTTGTACCACTTCCCAAGCTCCCGTCTGCCTTTGAGACTGCCAACCTCCTTGTCCAGCATGTGTTCAGGTTGCACGGACTTCCCCAGGACATTGTGTCAGACCGTGGCCACCAGTTCACATCCAGGGTGTGGACCGCCTTCTGCCACGGCAAGCCTGTCCTCCGGGTACCACCCCCAGACCAACGGCCAGACTGAGCGTGCCAACCAAGACCTGGAGGCGGCTTTGCGCTGTGTGGCAGCCAATCACCCCGCTTCCTGGTCTTCTCATCTTCCCTGGGTCGAGTATTCCCGCAACACCCTGGTCTCCTCAGCAACTGGTATGTCCCCTTTCATGGCCTCCATCGGCTATCAGCCTCCCCTATTCCCCTCTCAGGAGAGAGCTGTGGCCGTGCCTTCCATTCAGGACCATCTCCAACGGGCCCGTCGTGTTTGGCATGAGGTCCGGGCTGCCCTTTCCCGTACTGCCTCCAGGAACCGTGTCCTGGCTGACCGCCGTAGGATTCCGGCTCCGAATTACAGGCCGGGATAGAAAGTCTGGCTGTCCACTCGGGACATTCCGCTGCAGTGTGAGTCCCGTAAACTCTGTCCGCGTTACATTGGTCCGTTTGAGATCGACCGTGTCATCAATCCCTCCGTTGTCCGCCTGAAGTTGCCTCCCTCCATGCACATCCACCCGGACTTTCATGTGTCTCTCCTGAAGCCTGTCTCCTGCAGCACTCTTGGCCCTCCGGCCGGGCCCCCTCCTCCTGCCCTGGTTGTGGATGGCCTCCCAGGCCTTTTCTGTTCGTCGCCTTCTGAGGGTCCGGCGGCGGGGTCGTGGCCTGCAGTTCCTGGTTGACTGGGAGGGTTATGGTCCTGAGGAGCGTTCCTGGGTGCCCCGCTCCTTCATCCTGGATCCTGCTCTTATTGATGACTTTTATGCCTGCCAGCTGGGTGGTTCTGGTCGGCCGCCGGGTGGCGTCCCTTGAGGGGGGGTGGGGGTGGGGGGCTGTCATGGTTTGGTTTCTTATTTCTTTCCTGGTGGTTGTTTTGTGCTAGTTTTGTCCTTTTGTTTTGTTTCTACAGAGCAGTGTGTGGCAGGGGGCGTAGCTATCTCTCATCCTGGGGCTGCCTCCTTGCACACTTGCTCCTCATCATCATTTCCCTCTCTATATAAGCATGCTCTTGGCTGCTTCTCCCTGCTGGTTTATTCATGATGTTTTTTGATTGAATAAAGTGTTTCTTCAACTCCTCTGGCTCTGCTCTGGGATCTGCTTCCGTACGTGATAATGAAAGAGAAATTAATAATTGCTGTTTGTGCCTGGCTGGGTTAATATAACACCAAGACGAACATTTAGTTTAAAGGAACAGAGCTGTGAAAACAAAAAAGACTGGATCAAGATTGGTGGGATTTGCACCACTTTGACTGTGTGCACCGAGCCTGTACCTATTATAGGAGGCAAACAAGTGCTAATAAATGAAAGAATAATACACGTATTCAATACAAAGTACTGAGGTGAACTTTTGTTTTTGACTAAATACTTATTTTCTTCTCTATTATACACAAAAGTTATTTTAACAATCAAACAATGTGATTCCCTGGATTCTTTGTTTACTTTCTGTTCTCACAGTTGAAGGGTTTCTATGATGAACTTTACTGTCCAAACTCAGCTTTTTTTGTAGAACAACCTGCAGAATCTGTAACTGACACACTAGTTTCCACTGTAGAGAAAACAAAGTCCAAACAGCAAACCGATGCAGTTTTGATCCAAGCTCTGAAATGGAGTTTAAGCTTCTCTTAGAAAAAGTACTCTTTGGTTCATCAAACAGTTTTATTTAGATCTTCACAGAGACCAGGATTTGATTCCAGCAACCGTTGGACATGACACTTCTGTGCAGACATGGAAAATGATCAGTATTTCCGAACTGTTATTTTCCAAACTGTTATTTTCTGAACTCCCAGAGTTTGCTTTGATTTCAGGATATGAGCTAAGGTTTATGCTGCAGGTTTGCTTTTCATGTTTGCTACATGTTTCTTGTTTCTCAACAGTTTGCAACAATCTAAATGCTGTTTTCCTTCAACAGATGTTCTGAATATGAAAGATATGAGAGAGAAGGAAGTCCAGTCAGTGATGTGGTCTGCAGCTTGGCATTAAGAAATCGTCGCCTCTTATTGATTCCCATTATTCCATATTGTGTACTAATTCTTATCATTTTCCTAAAGGTTTGTTAAAATCCAAAAGAAGTTTAAATTTGCTGTTTGCTACTGCTCTAACTCGAGGTGAGGTGTGTATGAGGTAAGATAACTGTCAAAAAGAAACGTATTCATAAAGAAAACATTTTCATAAAGAAAAAGTAGACGGAGTAAAATTCACTTAAAAGAAATTTTGTTCAATTTTGAACATTTTACATCTGACATTGAAGCAAACTCAATAGGAAACTCAAAAGGGGGTTACAGAAAAAATAAACACCCTGCCTACAATATAAATGTGCAAATCAATGAAAAATGAAACTAAATGAAACTTGAAAACATTTGTCAATGTAACTATTTGGAGTTAACTTCCCTTTCTGTCCTGAAACTCTGGATCATTTGACCTTCTCCATCAATATCAGGATTCAAATCCTGAGTAGCAACACATTTCATGTCGTTCAAGTGTGTAAAATACAATGAAATGTCTAAAAAAAACTTTCCTCCTTTGGCTGCCTGCACCTTCTGTCTGAATTCTGTGGCAATACCTGCCTTCTTCCCTTCCATTGTTGAGCCACCATCAGTGGCCAGACTGACATCATGTGACCAGTTCTCTCCACATTGTCCAGCGCAGTAATGAGAGCGCTGGCATCAGCTGTTGTCCATCATATGAACACTGACTGTCACTCTGAGGAGTTTGAGAAAGTCTCATCACTAATAAATATGCACAGTTGTGTAATATCTGTGATGTCGGTGCTTTCATCAAAAAATGACTGGATTCTGTCCTTCATTTGGCTGCCTAAGTCTCCTGAGAGATCTCATATCTGCAACCGTAATCCTTGACACACTTATGTTGGCAAAGGTCGTCTGCTTTTCAGGGCACATGACTTCTGCAATCTTCAGCATGCATTTTTTCACAAGTTCACCATCTGAAAATGGTTTGTATGTTTGCAGCAACTTGTTTGCAGTGAGGTAGCCAGCTTTCACTGCTCCATCACTGACGTCATGGCTGCAGGAAATGCAGACTGCTGGTTTTCAGTCCAGCTAATTATGTGTCAGGGCTCAGCCATCCAGCTCCACCTCCGACCACCAGAGGGAGCCCTCTCCTGAATACTGATTCTCTTCTCCACTTCCTCTCCAGCTGCCTCTCATCAACATCATCAGTCTTTCCAAATATTTGCCCCATCTGGACTTTGCTCTTTTGTTCTGCAAGCAATACTGAGCGTTCCTCATTGTACTTTAACATTCTCGTGTTTTTTGACCATTGCCTGTTTCTGCGATCCCTGTCTCGCTCCATGTTTTACTCCTGCCTGGCTTTTGACTATGTCTTGTCTTTGCACTTACCTGTTTTGCTCTTCATTAAACCTACCTGCTTGCATATGGATCCAAACGACTCTGTGTCCTCGTTACATTATGGAAGCAAATGTGACTCGTATTTCAAATTAAAAGTCAATACTGGAAATGCATTTTTCATTTTCATCACAAAAATGCTGCGTCAACGGACTCAAAAATAAAATAACAACTCACTCCTCCGAATGACTTTTTCTTTTTCTTCTCTAACAATGCTCATTCTGTTATTTAATTAAAAGGAGAAAGAAAATGGCATTTGACATTTAATTGTCAAAAAGTTCTCTGGTAACTTTGTACCAAATTTCAATTAGAAATATCAAATTTGACAATTAAAATGGATTAACAAAAATGTGAAAAGTTCTCCGCAAGATATTCTGCAATATTTATATAATTGATATTTGAAGTAAGTACTATTTACATTACTCATGTATAAATATTATTTTCATGCCCGCTGCGGTTTGGGTCACCTGTAAGTTGCTGGTCCAATAGGAGAGCAGTCATTTCCAACATGGCAGCAAAACATGAGAAACTGTCCAGTGGAGGAAAAGACTTGTAAAAATCTAAAACAGCAATATAAAAGGATCTACATGCACACTGCATCTAAAAAAGGTGAAAAAATACTGGATTTTAAGACCAAGAAATGGGAAATATTCAGAAACTGCATCAAACGGTGGCTTGGAAAAGTGCCTAGAAAATGAGTTCCCTTTGCATGTCTGGGAACTACATTTTAAATGCATTTTTGTGTAGACTATACCCTTACCAACTTTGGGTTGAAAACTCTTCACAAGATATCCTTCAATATTTCTAGCAACCCATAAATACAAAATGGAAAAAAAAAGGAAATTCAACTTTGCTTGTTTCATTTGTTTTATTTAGCAAAATTCACTTCAGCAACAAAAAATCTCACATAAACTGACATTTACATACGATGATAAAATTTTAGGTAGCTCTTGTTGAATTAGTACTGTGACATCTGAGGGCCGTATGTTTGACACCCCCGACTTAGAAACTAAGTTAAAACTGCTTAATGGAAACGAGGTTTAAGTTTTCACTGAGCTGTACGATACGGTCCAGTCCGGTAGCTTGAGCGTTTCCGTTCTAAAATGGACCCATTAAATAGTACCGAACTGTATCTCTTAGGGGCCCCATTGATAAAACGGTTGGGGCAGAGCCGCTGTAGCCAACCGCTGATTGGCAGAAAGTGATGATGACTTCTAGAAAGCGCTAATATAGCGCTGATAAGGTAATTTTTTTTCCTCTATACGACAATGTTTCTCTTAAGCCACTGATCGGTCCGGCAAGGAGTGGTCCAGTAAGGTCCAGTTAACAGCAGAGCGTTTACACTCAGTTAAGCCTTGCTTCCACTGAGAGGTTTGTTTTTATGGTGCATGCGTGGTTATGATGGAAACACTCAAAATACCGTATCGGACCGCTCAGCGCAAACGAGGCTTTAGCTGCCCGCAGTCGTGTGTGTTCAGATATGTTCAGATGTTATGATCATTATCAGCACTATCAGATGTACATTTTTTTTAATTTTGGGGGGAATAAATAAAAATAGTTAATAAAGCAATTTGTGTTTTATTAAGTTAAGGATTTTTTTTCTATGAAGGCAGAATAGTTTGGAAATTGTGCTTTTTAAAAAAGACATATTGGCGTTTTCATATATGTGTGAAATAAAAACTTGATTATATATTTTACCCTCTACTACATATCAGAGTAACTAAATCACAATAAGACATAAATCAGATCTTAAAATTCTTTTTGGATTATCATAATCACATAATTATTTACTTTGTGTCTCACAGACTTGACAAAAATTGCGGTTTTAAAGTAAATACAAGAATTTGTTGAAAATGTTTTTCAACGTTGTACCTTTACATGGTTACATAGCACAAAGATTTGTCTTTATAAATATGTAACCCAAATCAATGCTGGGTTAAAACATGTTTTTGCAGCTTTTCAGCTTTTTACAGCTTGTCCTGACTCTCAAGAATCTGTTAAATTCCTTCTGTAGCTGCAAAAGTCACTCTTTAAAAGTGAAAATTGACTGTGATCAGTTTGGTAAATGTCCCTTCTTTGCTGAATGGTGACATCTGGCGGCCAAAAGAAGAAATGCTCCATAATGTCTCAATGTTTCTTGTGCAAGGCATGAAGATAGTGAGACGACGGAGCAGTTCATCATGAGCTAAAGTTCAGATCCTCAGATCAGGATCAGTGATGAATCCCAACTGAGAGCAATTTCAGATGTGTTGAAAGTAAAAAAACAAAGCGTAAATAAACAGGTAAACAAACGGCAGGTAAACAAACGGCTGTTTTTAGACATGAAAAGTATCACTGATATAGAAATGTGTAAAACACATATTTTCTAAATTGAGTATCTGCTCAAACTCACATTCTTCACGTGTTTTATTTGTTGTTCATGTATTTACACACTACTGTTCTGTATTGTTGTACTGTATTGTGAATTGAAACATGAGAGTCAATACTATGCTGAGCGTCTTCGCACTTTGAACTGTCAGTGTCTCCTTGCTGGACGTCATACAGTCTCGAGGCGCTCGGAGGGACTCAGAACCAAACGGGTCAGCCGAACACCAGCGCGGTCCGTTTGCGTTTCCGCGGCGTGCTGTCATGACCCGCCGCCAGGAGCGGAGCGGGACAGGTGAATTCTGACCTCCGTAACCATAGTGAGCCACAAAAATTCATCAAGCTGCCAAGTGAGCGAGCAACGGATGTGCTTTCAAAATAAAAGCACCAGCCTAGTCCTTAATGCTGCCGCGGCCTGGCCCGCTTTTAACTTGTCTTACTTTGAAAGCAGGGAGCGGAAGTGGCCTCGTAGTTCTGGATCCATTGACGGCTCCTCCGTCACCGAAGCCTTTAATGTTTCTGCACAGCAGATCAACTTCAAAGTCGCTCCCATAGTTATCTTTCCGGAAGTTCCCGTTTGGGATTATAGCGCTGAATGCCCCGCAGTGACCCGCAGGTTCAGTTCGTCAAAGTTTGGGCCCGTCCCGGGACTTTCAGCTAACTGTAGGATGGACGCGCTGACGTCGAACGGATCCATCATGGACCGGGACTCGAAGGTGGTGAAGATCAAGGCGCATTTCCGCGGGTGAGTGACCTCCTCCCGGCGCGTGGACGCCTGCGGACCGGGGGTGCCGCGCGGGTTTGCGGGCCGGGCCGGGCCGGGCCAGCACACAAGCAAGAACAAACACCTGTTCCTCACTGCAGGGAAAGTTAAAGGAGTTCATCAGTGAGAACAGTTCGCCTGAAACATGAAACATGGAAAGGTTAGACTTTGGTTGAAGACTTTTGGTCCTGAAAGCCTCCATTCTCCTTCAGTAGAATGCAGGTGAGAGCCGCAGTGGCTGATGGGTCGACTCTGACAGCAGGAACCACAGATCTGTTCGTTTGAATCTGTCTGAGGAGCTGGAGGCTCTTCACTCACAGGTGGAGATGAAGCTGAAGAACAGAAACGTGGGAACGCCTCTCATCCAAACAGACCAACAAAGCTGACTCAATGAGTCTTTGGTCATCAGCAGATTCACCGCTCACTTCTGGAGCTCTGGTTCAGAGGTGAACTTTCATTTCATTGCTCTTTGAAAAAGCCCTCCTTGTGGTTTTGATGAGCTGTTCAGCTGCAGTTGTTGTGGGCCTGGTGGTTGCCCGGGCGACCTGATGGCTGAAGTCAAGTTCCTTCTTCCAGTGAGGAGTCCGGCTCTCCCTGTCTTCTGTGTGGGAGTCGGACGCAGAGGCTGGAGGAGGAGAACCAGGAAGGAGAACAAGCCGGAGTCTACGTCTGAACTAGCCTTAGGTTTGGGATTCACCTTTCAAAGCTTGGATGGCGTTCCCGGTTCTTGTCTGGACTCAGCGGTTCCTGGTTCCTCCTGGAGCCCGCTGCTGTGTTGCAGTGAGTTCACAGCAGGACCTTCCAGAGGCCCAGAAGGTTCAGGCTGGAGGACGTGAGCGGACGTCTCTGCGTGTTTGAAGCTCCTCCTTCAGGCGTTGCTGCTGATCCTCTTTATGTCCTTAAACACGATTCTGCTCTTAGAAGTATCTGACTGGTGGAGTGGCTGTGTTCAGGGGTGGAGCTGTGTCCTTGGGTTCAATTCCCAAATTCTCCAGTCATACGTGTAAGCGTCTTTGGGCACAGAGCCTGTAGATGGCTCTGGTGGCTTTGGTATAGCGGCTTCGCCCCTTTTGGTGACTCCAAACTTCATCATAGAGGACTGTTGCTCTATGATGATGATGCTGTGCTGTTTGAAGGCCTGAAGGAACGATCAGGACTTCTGTTTCTGAAAGACTGAAGGTGTTATTCTCTCGTTAAGCAGAGATGAAGAGGACTGTCACATCTATGACGTCTTTAGTAAAACAGAAAAGGCTGAGTGTCATCAATTCCATCTGAGTGGATGAAGGAGTTCAGAGATGTGCAATCGGCTGAGAGGAGAAGGGAGCAGAGGACAGAACCTACCAAACATCAGTATAGAGGTTCTAAAACACTTTTAACGTTTGTCCAAATGAGGAGTTAATGCAGTCCTGTGACCTGCAACTGCAGCAGCCACAGCACCAGCTTACTGATGAAGATGTATATCTACCTGAAACGTGGAGCTTCCTCTGCTTGTGAAGCTTCGCTGCTTCACTGTTCTGCCTGTGCCTCTGCTGTCAGCTGAAGGCAGCTGGGTTCCTTGTTGGACTTCTTATCCAGCAAGATGCTTGAAGATATGCAGGAGGTCACTTAGTGTGTCTTTGTGGTCCTGCTGAACATCATGAAATAAAGATGTTTATGTGCATTTCCATAAATCTTTGAATCGTCTGATCATCCTGACCTGAATTTCTTGACTAGAAATGCAACATCAAGCTTTTATTTTTCTTATGGACCTTTAAGTGGATGAAAGTTTGAAACTTTTGGAGGTTTTGTCTGGATAGTTAGAGGACTTCTGGGTAGGGTTGGGCGATAAAATGATAGCTATCAATATCGCAATAGTACTTTTTCTCGATAGTAAAATGCGTCAATAGTCTTTTATTTTGAAGGGTCTGAAATTAACACTCGCTTGCGAGCATTTTCTCCTCTTTGGTGAGTTAGAGAGTTAGTGACCACATGGTGAATTAATGTTTGTGTAAAATTAGTCATGTTTATTAGCTCTTCTTGAAAAATCTTTTGTCTTCTTTTTCTCCACCATCAGGCGAGGTAAACAAACACGCGCGAGGCAAGACCCACCCCCGCGGTCACTTCACCTGTGCAGCGTTTAGTTTGTCTGATGAAACAGTGGA
>BSAI01001327.1:0-12065 GCA_036245035.1 Adrianichthys oophorus | reverse complement strand
AACCCTAACCCTAACCCCTAACCCTAACCCTAACCCTAACCCTAACCCCTAACCCTAACCCCTAACCCTAACCCTAACCCTACCCTAACCCTAACCCTTACCCCTAACCCTAACCCTAACCCTAACCTAACCCTAACCCTAACCCTAACCCTAACCCCCTAACCCCCTAACCCTAACCCCTAACCCTAACCCCTAACCCTAACCCTAATCCAGCCCCAGGATGAGAGATAGCCACGCCCCCTGCCACACGCTGCTCTGTAGAAACAAAACAAAAGGACAAAATTAACACAAAACAACCTCCAGGAAAGAAATAAGAAACCAAACCAAAACACTGGGGCGCAAGAGAGATTTCCGGATGCTACTATCCTGATCCCTCTGATTAACTTTTCAACCTATCTTCCACCCGAGGACCAAGCCATCCTGCTTCACCTCAATCAACACAGCCAGGAACTGGAGGACTACATTCCTCCCCTGACTGACCTCTTTGAGACGGACAGAGACTATATTCACTGGACGGCAGACACCGCCCGCTTGACCACTGGAGCACTTGGTTAAACTGACTCTTCCCCTAACCCTGTCACAGAGGGAGGGGAAAGTGGGAGTTAACCTTTGTAATAACTTTCCGCTTTCTTCTGCACAACATTCCCTACTTGGCAGAGGACTTTCTTTCATCCCATCACAGTGTAACAGTGTGGAGAAGTGGGAGTCCTGAGTGGAGGCAGAAGTGGCCTGTGCATATAGGGGCTCCATGCTCTTAGTGTGGATCCCTCAATTCTTTAACCCTAACCTAACCCAAGCATTCAGAAACTTTCAAGAACTCAGAACACCGGGAGGACTCATCCAGAAGACCGCCACATTTGCCCCCATGTGGCAGTCTCCTGGAGTGCTTTCCAACAGCCAACCAGGAAGAATGAATGAAATGGTTTATTTCAAGCAGACAAGATATATAAGAGATGCGTAACACAATCATTGCATCAGTAATCATGTCAAACATAGGATAACTGGACATCAGAAGAGTGACTGCTTGAAAGGGAGTGGGAGGAGGCGAATTTATATAATCTCACCCCGACTCGACCACACCATTTACTTTACATTAGATATCAACCGGTTCGTAACTAATAATCAGGTATTTATACTGTACTGACAGTAATACAGGACATTAAACATCCTTGAGTAACAATAAGTCATACTGCTTTGCATGCAAGTACACTATTTTAGACTTAATTGGAGCATATGCAAAAATAATAATAGAGAATAATGATCAAAACAATTTTTTTTTCCTTTTGCAGAATAGTTTTGTCAAAAGAATCAGTGATGTGAATAAATCAAAAATAATAAAAATAGTAATAATAAAAAAAATAATAAAATCACTAAAAATAAAATCAATGCTGATTAATTTCCATCAGACAAGTCGTTTCTTCAGATCAAGTATAAAAAGAGGCAACAATAAATCATTTATGCCTGAAAGATCATTTACTTCAATCAGATATAGAAAATCAATAAGTGCAGGTTGTTTTATTAGAAGATCCTTTGTCATTAATCACACTTTAAGGAACCATGTCAAGTGATTTGATTAAAGCCTTTGGCCAAGACGGTATTCATGCGTTCGGCCGCCTGATTAACAGCCGTCCTTCTGGTTTGAACAGTTTATAAAGTTCTCCTCGTTGTTATGACTGCAGACTTTGTTTGTCAGGTCCATTGTCCTTCACAGCAAGTAAGTTGGTCTCGAGTTGTCTGCAGGGCATAAATCACTGCTGGAAATCAGGTCAAAGTTCATCTATGAGTCAGTGGTAGATCCTAGGCGCCATGTTTTCTTGAAATCATTTTTGATTCTTATTTCGCATCAAATAAAGGCTCAGACGTCCGTGACCACACACTTCTTAAAGTCTTTCGTGTTGGTGATGACCATTGGCTTGGTCAGGTCCGGTGGACCATGTGGTTTTACATAGATCCTGGAATTCAGCACCCATGTGCTCTGGATCTGCTTTTTCTGTTCAGGAGTCTGGCATATTTAGCCAAAGATGTGTTAAATTTGGATAAGTGCTGATTAATCTAAACCGCTGTCCCTTTTAGGAGTTTACTTTGCTTCATCAGAGCAATTTTGTGCTTTTGATTCACAAACCTGATGAGGATCGCTGGTTTATCTGATTCCTCTCTCCTGGGAAGCGAGTGGCAGATATCAACATTATTCAAATCCAAGGAAATCCCTTTGATGCAGATGAAGAGATGCAGAGGTTTGAACAGACTTTTAGCAGACCAGAGTAAACAACAAATCTTCCTTTTGGCCTACAGAATGTGAGCACAGCATCAACTGTCACTCTTTATAACAAAGTCAGCAGAAAAATCTTTTATTTTGCCATAAAAAAGTAAAATATTTACACAAGAATTTCACCACTTCTATACAAAAACAAAACTGTTTCACTTTTCTGTCTCCGACTTCTGTCACCATGAGAGCGTTTCTGCAGAACGCGCCATCGCCACGGACATCATCGCAAGCCTGTTGACATCACTCCAAGCCAGACTCTTATTGCTTCTTCTTTTTTTTCTTTTTCTTGGCACTTTCCACAACCTGGAGGAAAGGAGAGTCAGAACTTCTGGGCTGGTCCGACCAGTTGGGTTTCCCTTCTGAGGGTTAGTTTATTAAAGAAAATTCATCTGAAGGGTTGCCTGTGACCTGCAGTCAGAACCAACCTGACAACTCAATTACGTACTTGATCGTGCACTGCATCCGTGTCCTGTGGCTCCTCCTCCTCCATTTTTGACCGCTTCTCTTTTTTCTTCTTCTCTTTTCTCATCTCTTCTGGGGACCCACCGGTCTGCGCTGCTTCGCCATCACTGCCTGATGCTTCCCTCTTTCTCTGGAAGAAAAATGACTGCTCAAAGCCACTTTCACATCCTTTCGTGTGGATTTGGTCCTGATGCGGATAAGAACTCAGGTTCTGAACGTGAAGTTAATTAATACCGACAGACACTTCTTTGCATATACAATAAAAGAACCAGAATTCAAGTTTCATGTGAAGAATATTCAGAGCAAAAATTGATAAAAATGAATAGTTGAAGCCAAACTGGACCAGGTAACCATCAGAACAAGATCTTTTACCTTCACTGAAGTGTTAGGAGGTTCTTCTGTTGCCACTGAGACGCTGTGGAAACAGATCTGTTAGTTTGGCATGTGAATAACAAGAGTAGATGTCCTCAGGTGGCTTCATGACAGCAGTCCTGCAAGAAGCTCCAACTGAGAGTTTCTGTAGCAGACCGACTCCCTCCAGGAGCACCGCAGCTCAGAGAGGGATAACTGCCTGCAGGTCACGTGATCTGCTCAGCCCACAGACGTACCTGTAGTCCACATATTGCTCCTTCCAGTCCTGTGGTGTGCTGCCATTTGGCTTTCCGTGTTTGTCCAGAAGCCCCTTTTGAATCATCGCTTTTTTCTGAGTTGCCTAACCAGAAACAGGTTGGTCTTAACAAGTTATAATTCAAGAAGCCGCACGCAAAAGCAGGAAGCCTCATACCTTTGGGCCCAGACCCCACTTACGAGGGTATGTGTCTCGCTCCATAATCACCCTCTTGATCTTTGCCACAAAACCGTGGTCACACGTGGAGATGACTGCCGTGGTCATCAGGGCCACAGCTGAGAAGGAAACGGTCATCACTTATGTCAGCTTTGTCCAGGAATGAAATGTTCTACGAGCGAGCCATCAGACAAGGGTGATAGATAAAAGGTCGCCACGGCCCGAAGGCTGCTGCAGCTTCTCCAGTCATCATGTGGCCTGAACACACCTGATCCCACCTCACCTGTGCAAATAGCCTCTCCTTTGGTTGTTATGACAACAATATCCTGGTTAACCTCGATGCCATCTTCGTACCTGAGCACACCTGGCAGCATGATTTTTGCCCCATAACAGATGGCGTTGACCTACAGAAGTGTGTCATCAGACCACATTGCCTACGCATCAAAGCGCTGAAAACCTGCGAGGAAGACTTACCGAACTGTCCTTCATTACAAGCCGCCGGTGCGACACCAGCAGCTTCTCCAAGGGAAAAATGACCCTTCGCAGGTAAGACTCGTCCTTGTTGTGGTCAAACTGCCACTGCGCATCTAGAACGTCGTGCATGGTTACCATGTTGTCCTGAAAGAACACAAGCCCTCAGCGCAGATGTGGCAGAAGAAAGACTCCGTAGTATGGACACACACCGCACTTCAGATTCTCTGCTGCCATTATTATTCCAGAGTCTAATTTTCAGATCTGCACGAAGCAGCAGAGCTGCACTCAACACTCTGGACAGGTGACTTCACACTACAGGTAACGGGGCTCACCTTCTCCCCCAAAACGCCAGATCGGACTCTCCTTAGCTCCTGCATCTGACCGCCAACGCCAAGAAGCAGCCCCAGGTGCACACACAAAGTCCGGATGTAAGTTCCAGCTTCACAGCTCACCCAGAAGATGCCTGCAAAACACAGATGCCCTTTGACATAGCCAAAAAAGAAATGCCATCAATAGACAGCAGTGACTGAATCAAACTTCCAACTCCTCTCCTGAACTAGCAATGGAGGGTTGGTGGGTTCTGCTTGTCAATGACAGACGGTCCCCAAGTTCAGTTTAAAAAATCTCAGATTTGGACTTTAAACTCAGCCAAGATGTGAAGTTCACAAGCTGAACCTTGGGTTCCTGGAGCGTCCAGAGTCTGCTCAATATTCTAGTCAGTTTCACCACAACCATCAGTGGTCGATGCAGCCTCAGGTCCAAAGTGTCGGTGCCGGGCTCTTACCTAGCCTTCGTTCCGGGTCATACTCAAGCAGTTTGCTCTCATAGATGGTCCGGACTCTAAGCTGGCGCTTTACAGCGGCAATCAATGGCGGCCGCTGGAACAAGGCTCCTGTCAGCGTCTCCAGTGCCTAAAAACATAATGTCGTAACAACCAACCAATCAGGATGTAGATTTTTAAGACATTTTTTTATTTTAAACATTGAGAAATTAGGATTTTTTTTTGCAGGTAAAACCTTCCAGAACCTCAACTGGTTCAGCTGTGTGCTGAGGTCATACTGGATCATCAGGTCAGACTTACCCGGGCAAGAGCGTGCTGGTTCTCCACTGCATTGTGCAATCGCACAATCCCCACATACTCTTTACCTGCAACAAACAGAAGAGTCAGTGGCTCCAACCATCCACACAGCTGATAATGCAGTGTTGACAGACTGAGATTCGCCTGGTGACACAAGCAGCTCCTTGTATTTTGGCTCAGCTGCGGACTGGTCACATGAGGTTTGTATAGAAAGACCTCTGGCCAGGTGACTGCAGCAACCAGGTGTCCATGTATAGGGCTGGGTAATGAGTTATATACGCATGTGCAACAATATCCGCCACACTTCCTGACATGAATGAAGACAGTCACAAGTCAGAAAACAGTTAGATTTTCAGCATAAAACCTCCTTCAAAATAAGATTTAAAAAGATTTGGGATCACTGACTTCCGTCAATGTCTGTGGGTGAATCGAAGGCAACGTGTTCGGTTCTGGTAACATGAAAATGCAGCAGTACCGTTTAGAGCTGCTTGACCTTTAGCAAAACCGTTTCAGAGTTGAAGACTAAACTATTGGCACTGATTGCAGCAGTATGTTTATTGTTTTATAGGAGACAATAAATGGTACTTTTGTTTCTTAAATATGTTTGAAATCAAACTAAACTAGCATTTTCAACCACATTTAACATCTTAGTTTGACATGTTTCGTTTGTCCATTTGCTGCTTCTGAAAGGTGTGAGTTGTGGTGGGCAGAGGTTCTATACAATAAATACAGTATATCATAAACTGTACCCTTCATATAGTTTACTAAATTGTCAGCAGTCAGTCTAAGGATCAATCATCAGGCTCAACCATTTTTATCTCTTAAAGCTCTCATTTTTTCCATCTTCTGTCCTCTAAAATTCAGCCTGTTTTGTATGAAGCAAAAAATAAAAGATGTATGTTAAAAAAAGAAAAAAGCACCGCAACACATGGGTTGAGCTGAAGAGCAGCCAGTAGAGCGTTCAGGGACCTGCTCTGACCCTAACCCTATGAACCCGGTCAGGACATTCTAAAGTAAATAATCTTGACCGTTTATGGACTGGCTGTCTCCCTCTGACTGCAGCATTTGAGCATCTTTAACTGGTTTACAAAATAGCAAAAAAAATGTGCACATTTGGATCTGATCCTCAGTCCAAGTTCTGGATCAGATCCAGATCAGGCCCCCTCTCAGGTCTCATAAAGCTGCTGCTGAACATCTGCCTGCTGAGCAGGCCTGCAGTCCAAAACCCAGTCAGATGTCCTCAGGCGCCATACCTGCACTCTGCTGCGATTTGACCAATCGCGTGGCCCGGTCTATGCACACAATCAGGCAGCCAGTGACCTTGGGATCTAGCGTCCCACTGTGTCCGGTTTTCTCCACCCGCAGAATCCTACGAATCCACGCTACTACCTCGTGAGATGACGGGTTGGCTGGCTTGTCCAAATTGATGAAGCCGGACCTAAGAGTAGTGGAGGTGATTTCATTAAGGAGTGTGCAACTGGAAATGATTCTACACAACCTGAACGTACCTGACGTAGTCTGCGATATTCCTCTTCAGGGGGTTGCTGCCGTTGGGCAGAGGAGTGTAGTGTCCCGTCCGAACATTCAGCTTATCGAAGTTCTATAGAAACAAGGATCCGTTTGAAGTTGATTGATTGCAACCAAGTGAAGCAGACGCCGCCACCCGACACTCTTCAGTGTGAGCCCTGCATTAGCAATTGGTCTAGGGGAGAACCTTCTGCATCGAGTCGCCCCATTAGGACTTATGCCTTTTGACCCCACGATGCTACTGTTTTGCAGTTTCCTAAAAGTGACAATACCTGAATGTCTGCAGGTTAGTGATGCTTGGACCTGTGTGAATTATGGGTATTGAGCGACAAGACCTGTGACTATATTGCAAACCAAAAATCACATAACCAACCTTCGTGGGAGGGATCAAACCACTAACCTGCTGTGACAAACTAAAACACACCCATTTCCTGATGCAAGGCAGAATGTGATCAGAGCAGAGCATCATCTTGACAGCAGTCCGGTCGCTTCCACCTCTACAAAGTCACCTCCTATAACCTGACAGAACGCCAGGACAGTCGGTGACCCAGAGGAGACCACACAGGCAAAGAAACGCCAAGACCACAGCTCTCAGAGAATGGATAAACTGCTTCATCATGTCACATGACCTGGGCAGGGCGATGAGTTGGCACTGACCTTCAGAAGGAGGGGCCACTGTGACGTGTTTAAGGAAGTTGCCTTGGACTCCGGCTGGATGAAGAAGTCTGCACTCCTCTGGATCTCCTGAAAAACAAACGTCAGCTCCAGCAGGTCGACGATGTCATGCAAAATCCAGATACTCACCCCAACTTCTTCATCACAGACTTTCTTCCCTTTCTTCTTTCTAACAGACGTTACTGAAGAAACACAGATAAACACACACAAAAGACAAAGTCAGGAATCGTTGAGCTGTTTACCCCGTATCCCTGTGTTCTGAAAGGTGCAAGTGGCTGGGATGCAGTAAGATTCTAAGCTGAGTTGAGTCATTGGACAACACAAGAAAAAAAAGGCTAAATTGGAATAATGTCATTAAATTGGTTTAAACTGACTTTACACCTGTAAAAATACAAAAGGTCTAGGAACCTGTGTAAACTCTTTAAAATATGCGTTAAGCCATTACCCACATAGGTTTAGTTCCAGTGTAATCGCCGCTTTGACCACCGTAGCTCCTCAACCGTTTACCCTATCATTGTAATTCCAGTGAATTCTGAAGCAACTTGCCTCTGCTGCAAAATTGGCTGATTGACGTTGAATTCTAGATGGATCTTTACCGTCATTGACACAAATACAATAAAGTAAGTAAATATTTATTTCTATAGCACCTTTCCCAGATATAAAAATAAAATTCAGAAAGGGCTTCCTGGTCCCAGCAACACTTGCACATTAAAAACAAAGGTAAAAACTTACGACTAAGAATAAGGAACAGTTCAGAGACAAAAGCGCATTACTCTGTAGCTAAAACTGAGTCCTTGGCTCCAGACCACCAGTTGGAGCAATATTTATAATTCAGGATAAATTACCAACAATCTCTGGGACCTGTGGCTGCTGGAAAACGCCCTTTTTATGATTTTTTTTGGGGGGGAGGGGGGTCCAACGTACCAAAGTACACAGTCATCGGTTTCCACACTGAGCTGCCCCTTAAGAACGCCATGCCTCCTGTGAAGCATGGGGGTGGAAGCTTCATGCTGGTGGAATATTTGCGCTCAGAAACGTTTGCAGTGGCGGTCTAAACTGCGGGCTAGAACCGCTCCAGACATGATGGTGGAAGAGAACCAAGTTCTACTGCAGTTCGGCTCTGATCCATTCGACCCAAAACAGTTTCCTATTAAGGTGTGCTAACCAAATCAGTTCCACTATTTCTCTTCTTTTAAAGTGAAACATGGCACGCGGACTGTGCATCCCACACAGGAGGACTTGGCTGAAAACTGCTGACTTCTTCCAGACGCACTTGGCGATCCCTGCAGGTCACGTAAATGGAACACGCGGGGCGGGAAACCAAAGAAACCTTCAAACCCCGAAGCAGCCGGGCTCTAGAACCAAACCGAATCTGAACCGGGTTTGCGAAGACCAGAGAGGGACGCACGTGGCGCGGTTCGGCCTGCTTTGGTGTACGGCCCGATCCGCTGAACATCGCACGCGCCGCACCCGCGATGGGAACAACGGCAGAAATCACGGACGCGCAGGCGTGTTTGTTTTGCGTTAAAAGCAGCGGTTCTGGTTCCGACCAAACTTCAGAACCACATGGGTCACCCTTACCTTCAACCTCCGCCATCTTCTTCCAAATGACCGCGTGCGAGCGTCCGCTGTCTTCTTCTATGTTCTACGAGCACCGGAAAAGGAAAGATCCACATCCGGGGAGGGGCTAAAAAGCTTTTTGATTTCCTAACACTGATTACATTTGTTTATGACTGTTAAAATATCTCTGGAGCTTCTTCCATCAAACATCAAATACTTTGTTTAAGTCAAATCTCAAAACTCATCTGTTTAGAATAGATTTATAATTTATCTGTGGTTTCTCCACCCGCTCTGTTCTATGGAGGTCCTGAAGAGACAACATTAAATAACTATATACGTCGTTAAATCGCTAAATAAGTGTCATTAATTATTTAAAAAATATACAATTTTAACAACTAGATTTGTATCAAAAGCTCAGTTTTCAGGGGCCTCTACAACCAAAAACAAAAATACTTTGGAAAAAATGCAAAACATTCAGAAAGTCCCATTTTCAAAAAAACAAGTGTCCTGTTCACAAGCACCCACAAAGAAAAAAACGGAATCTGTCCAGTGGAAAATATTGCGGTATCTTTACTGTGTGCTCTGACGTTTTCCAAACAAATTCTGAACTTTAGGAGACATCTTGTGTTGTTCAAGCTGCATTAATATTTTCTGTAACACTTCAAATGTGAAGCGCAAAGGCTTTGGATAAGCCAAGTTAAGTGCATATATCAAACCCAGAAGTAGGGCAGTTGCTGAGGCAACTGAAGGCAGATCACGTGTAACTTCCACTCCCTCAATGACAATGGCGATGTCTTCTGGAGTATCCATCAGTCCCTCTCCCTCTTTTCGAATAACAAACACAGCCATGGTAAGTCGTTCAAGTTCCCTCCGAACATCTTCTCCATCGCTGGCCTATAGAGATGTAATAAAGTGTTACAACTTTAATTTGAGTTTCTGGCAGAATTCGGAAAAACTAGTACAGTAACACTATGAACACATCAACTTCATTAGTTTTTTTAATGTATGGCAAATACTGAAACAATTTCATAGTCTCAGTTTGTTTTAAGTCTCCAACATTCTGTAAATGCAGCCAGAGGCTGCTTAAGTTTTGCGTATGTTCTTTGTCCTTTTTCTGATGTTCTGTTTGCATTTAAATCCAGTTCTTCTCCGTAGCTAGGTTGTATCACTACTGTATTTGCTGCATTTAACCTACATCAGCTCCCTTATTTATTCACATTTTCAACATATCCAATATTATTTTATAAAAAACAATTAATATTTAGTATGCATTGTGTCTCCATCCAATCACGTGGTTTCAGACTTGAACAAAATTGTACGTTGTCTTCCGATCAGTGATTGGATATTTATTTAGTTTTTAGTTTGATCAGCACGTTTAATTTCAAATAAAGGCCCTATTCAAAGTCTGCATGATCATGACATTTTAATACTGTAGGGCGAAGCAGATTATTGCATTATTTCAAGCAGCAGTCTAACAAAAACAGCTCAGTAAAGTTAGCATGATTTCCGAGGTCCGAGGTTAAAAACTATTAATAAACGTTTAAAACTGAAAGTAAGTGTCTCTTGCCCTTTTGTCCTGGAACAAACATCGACGTACAAAGACATTTAATGCAAAAAAAAAAAAAAAAAATCAGACTTCTGTTTTTTTTTATATGAACGGCGCTCTCCTGCAATCGACAGGCAGCAATGTGAAGGCTGCAGAGTGCAGGCTCTGGGGAAAAACCAATCCATCTAATCAATGTCTCGAAAACCACAAAAACTAAAATTGTTGAATTGATATGAGCTAATCATGAAAACTAAACATTACAATCATGCTACAACATAATCCTTCCTCTAATTTTCCATGGAGATATGAATCACGTCTGGTCAAAAATGTTCTTAACATCCTAAAGCTTTGGTCACATGACTAACTGTTACATTACTGTCGTACTGTAACAGATATTTGGAGAAAAGCACTTATATTTTTTTTAATAATTTTTTATGTAAACATGGATCATATCTAATCAAAGACTTTTTGTTCTAAAGAAATTACCACTACAATTTCTAAAATTTCTCATATAAAAAACTACCAACTATTTTTTAAAGTTTATAGTTGACAATTTTTCCTAGTCAACAGTTCCACAATTTCTAGTTAATTGTTAAAGCTACTTCATAGAAGTGCCCTGGTAAAGTGTTAAGAGATGAAAGGTGCACAAAATAAAAATGGAACCAAACTGTATCAGTTCATAAGTTTCTTCTTTTTTTTTTTTTTATTAAAAAAAAAAAAGTTTTACAATAATATCGGATCAGGACTCTGTATCAGTATCAAGATAAAATGACTTGAAATTGGATTAGGGACAACAAATTCTGATCAGGCCATCCATCCCTGGAATTTAGTAAATTGTTTGAATGTGATGTAAGATGTTATGATTTGTAAAACTTACCAAGTATTCTCTAACAAGATCATTCACATTTTCTCCAAGGAAGATGATGAGGCACTTTAGAACGCACTCCCTCCGAACATTGATGCCTTCAACCTGGGGGAAGAGTTTGTTTATTGATATTTCTAATCTCAAGAGATTGTTGTACTCATCCACAAGAGATAGAAATATAAGACATCATTACGATCACAAGTTCAACAGATCTCAAATTTTAAAATTTATTAGCCAAACAAGACTGTTTCTGAAGTTTTGGCTTTATTTTAACACAATATATCAAAGAAATAGACTTTTGTTCCATGTTATCCACTGATCTCAGAATGCAGTAATTCTTATTAGCCTAAAAGTTAAAAAGCAAAAAAGCAATGTAAAATTGACTTTTTTTTGTATCTGGTGATTTCATACAAAGGTGCATCAAGAAAAAGGAAAAAAATATACATATATAGTTTATCCACTTGGAAATCATTCAGTTTTAAATTGTCATTGCTCTCTCTTGATTAACAGTTTCATACTTGATACACATACCTGATAGCTTTTCAAGATGTCAGCCACTTTTGCACGCGTTGCTCCTCCTTTGGCCTGGATGACTTTGATAAATGGACTAGACAACCTGTCTAATTGGGCCATGAATGTCTCTTCAAGGGGTAGTGCCACAAGTCTCTGAAACTCTGCATTAATCTAAAAAAAAAAAAGCATTAAATTTGGAAGTTATGTGCAGATAAATAGATTTTCAAAATTCAAGTCAATACCTTATTTCTTCTGTTTTAATTTGCATTACTACCTCTTTCTGTTGGAACAGAGCAGGCCATCTGTTCATGAAGT
>BSAI01001310.1:0-11040 GCA_036245035.1 Adrianichthys oophorus | reverse complement strand
CAAAAACATGAAAGGTAGCCTCAAACATAGCTGCTATCAAAGAATATTTTCATTCAGAACACACCTATGAAGTGATAGTGGGTATGCTCTGTAATCATCAAAAAAGCTTCTATAAGTTTTTCTTTTTTAGTTCAAACTTCAACTCAGTGAAGCTCTTTAAAGTCCCACTTTAATCATCTTTTCATCTATTTTCAGTGTTCCAAGTGGTCTTTCAATTATAATTCTGCTGTTTTTAGCCCAAATCTAAAAACCTGAGTCGTTTTCTAGGACATAGTTTCTGCAGAGCAGCAGGAATTCATTAGAAATTCACCTCTGGGTTGTGGGTGGAACTGTTGGTGTGGAAGTAACCCTCCACTGATATCCAATCAAATCTTTGTCTACACTCTCTCCCGCTAGCTTACAGCCCCTCACAACCCCAGCCTTAAAATGGCAGCAATATTGTAGCAATCCAGCTCCAGTATTGGCCTTTTACAGATCTGTCTCCTAGACCGTAAAAACAATGGAAATCACAACCCCTCCCCTCTTGTGTTCCCAAACAGGAAGTACCTGCTGGTTCCAAGAAGTGGTCCGAGCTGCTTTCGGTGGAAGGGGTGTGGATTTTGAACAAGCTCACTCATGATTGGTGACGGTAGTTCCTCTTTAAACGTGACTCAGACTGACTCTGACCAATCGCTGTCATCTGGTTTCAAAATGAGGCTGCACATATCAGGAAGCAATGGAGATGGATTTGGCTTCATTACATGTTTTTATTTGCTCTGATTTGAATAAAGAAAAACTCAGAAATGCAGTTTTAGTCTTCAAATCTTTCATATAGGTCCTCTATCATGAGAAAAATGCTGCAAGAACATGTTATTGTATTGAGGACGCTGAAGCGTGTGGATCCATGTGCAACAGATTTAATGCAGGCGGCACAAGAGGACAAGGCAAGGCGAGATCACAAGGAGGCGAGGGTCGAAACACATAAGCAAGGCAGAAGGAGAGTAAAACAGGCTTAGGTCAAAACCACACAGGCAGGCGAAACTGGGAATGCTTAGGATGAACGTGAGTGAACAGTTCAAGACTACGCAAAGGGCTGAGTGGGAAGCAGTCTCTTATACAGTGTGGTGATGAGGTGATGAGATTCAGCAGGTGATGACAGGAAACCGGTGAACAGCAGCAGGCTGGGAGTTGGAGTTCCACAGGAAGGCTGGAGTGATTAATATTCAGGTGAGTGCTCCCTCTGATGGTGGAAGGAGGACATGGATGGGTGTCCTCACAGTTCAAAATACCAAAAACACAATTTTCATTGGAGTGGGTCTTTAAACACCAACATTTGATGTCATTTATCATCATTGTTGAATTGTGTTTCAAATAAGGGCTTTATGTTTACCAGTTTGTGAGTTAATCATTTTCAAGTCTTAATGCTGATATTGACAGCAATTAAAAAGGAAAGGGTCCACGTAAAAGTACTGAGTTAAATGCAGTGTGGTTGAGAAGATGGGTGCACTTATGCTAGTGCTGGTGCACCTAAGAAAAAAAGTTAGGTGCAGCAATGCAACAATTTAGTCTAGAGCCCTGACTACATGGGAAGCAGAAAGCTGTATTCTGGTTGACTAAATATTCCAACCAAATGTGCTTTTCAAACCAGCTGGGGTGAAATCAGAAGAAACCAGCTTCACTGAAATAGTCAGTGAAGGTATATATTCTTAGAATTTATCCATACCATTTGCTTAAACCCATATACATTCTGACACTTCTTTAGTTCCAGCTCCAAATTATTTCACAGTTTTCCTTCACACACAGAAACACTAATCCTCAACGTGTTGTTTGTACCATCGGAAGTTTGAATTTTCATATTGCTCTTAATTTATGAGAATTTTCTCTTAATATGAATAATTTCTGCATATTTTTTAGTAATGAATTATTATATGCTTTGTATAGTATATGTAATGTTTAATAATAAAGTAGGTGCTGTCATTTTAGTAATTTTGTTTGTTACAAAAATTGTTTACTTTGCTTCAAACATCCTACTTTGTGAATAATTCTGACTGCTCATTTTTGTGGTTGTATAAAAAGAATTATAAGTATTCCCCCATATTTCATTGCAGTAATTAAGGTAGGAAAGAACCAAGCGATTCTACAATATACGTAGTCAAATGTAGTCAAGAAATTTTTTGTTTCATTTAATATTGAAAGAATATTGAGATTTTTATTCTTGTTTTTCTGTTTTCCAAGAAAGTTTAGCATCAATTATTAGTCCCAAAAACGTTTTCTCTTGTACTTTTTCAATTGGTGTTCTGTTTATGCTCAACTGTTGCTCCAAAGTGTCTTTACCAAAATGGATGGCTTTTGTTTTATTTACATTTAATGAGAATGTATGCCTTTCCAAAAATGGTTTAAATAATTATACAGTTCGTTACTTATAGTGCTAATGAGATGATTATAATTATCATCACTGTAAACTACATTAGTGTCATCTGCAAACAATAGAAACTTAAAGATAATAAATAATAAATAGGATATGTTAAATATATAATTTATGTACATGTTAAACTATTTTGGTCCTAATACAGAGCCCTGAGGAACACCACAAGTAATTTCCAGATTTCCTAAAAGGCTTGATTTTGTGGCAGCTTTTGTCAAAAGTTGCGACCCTTATGCTTTTCCTGTACTGTTCGGTTTCCAGCCTTGATGGGTCTGCTCTGCTGTTTTGACCCTGCCACTGAGCGTACACTTTCGCAGGTTGAGTTACGTCCAGCCTGTTTATCCGTCTGGCGTCATTGTCTCGTGTACCTCTTTAGGTGGCAGCTCAAAGCCAGGAGCCTCTGTTTGGCAGTTTCCAGTGCTTTAGGTATGGGTATCTGGCTGGATCTCTTAGGCACTTGCTTTTTCATTGCACCTCTTTGAGCCTCTGTCATCTGACTCACTTCCTTCCGAGCCGTCTCCAACCGTTGCTACCATGGTGAGCAGTTTTCTCCCATGGTTGCTCTTATAGCCAAGCATCTCAAGGATCACTGCTCCCGAAGTGTAAACCAGTTCATTGGTTTCTGTGATTGTTGTGGTAGGAATCGCCCTCAGTGCTTCATTCACAGTTTCCAGGAGACTTTCAGGTGGTTCTTCTCTCAACCGTTGTAGTTGTTGTCGGGGTAGCCTGGTGTTCATTCTAGACATGATCTTGTCTTTCAGGTCAGTTGCTGCCTTGCTCAGCGTAATGGTTGGGAGTGTGGTATGGCCTAATAAAATATATATTTTAATACACATAGACGTATGTATAGTTAAGAAATAATAGAAGTGAAAACCTGATTAGAATTTTGTGACAGTAGCTTTCCTGTCTTTCAATGTACATAAATGTAACATCTTAAAATAGAAAAATAAGGGTTAGTAAGAGTTTAATAATTTCACTTTTTTCTCCTTCTGTAGGTGAAATAAACATAATTATAGGAGATAGACATAGGATCTGCCTGCTCTGAGCTTTGATCAGAATAATCCTAACATTCAGGATCAAACTGATACGGAATTCAACCTATATTTGAAATACCTAACCGATGCCTTTAATATGGAAGGCAGAATTGTATCACCAAATCCTGATCTTCAGGATCAAATATAGTTTCAAATACCCAATTTCAGATCAGGATCCAATCCTGGAGATTTAATCCCTTAGAATTATGTTTAAAATACTGGGCCTAAATGCATCTGATGCCATTTGGAAAATAATTTTGAAATATTGATTTATATTTCAGACATTTACAAATATTTGATTGAAGAGCTATTGCTTAGAAATGAATATTCTTCTAACAGTAACTAAGGCAAAAATGTGAAGCATCTTTGTACCATTGGCCTTAAACGCTGTTCCCTGGAAAGTGTGTGCATGCAGTTCGATTGCATTTGCTAATTTAGTCGGTGCCAGTAATTGACTCAGAATGCTGACAGTCAAAAGTGAGCACAAACAAATATCATTAAAGGAGGGTTACTAAAAAGAAAAAAAGTGATAAAAATAAGGGAAAAAAAGGAGGGGTTGGAGGTGTGTGGAGGAGAGTCAGCAAGCGTCATGCTGCAGGAGTAATTGAAGAAACGTAGTTCCGTCACCATGGTTAAAAAGTTAAATTAAAAACAAAAAACCTAGTCCAACATGAGAAGATTTCCTTGTGCCAACTTTGAACAAGAAATCACAAGTTCTGATTGTTTTGACAGTTTTTATTGCAACGTCAGATTACAAACATACCCAAGAACTAAAACCAGAAAGTGTGAAGACTGCAGCTGAACAAACAGCAAAAAGTTCAAGGATGCGGGACAATAACTGTTAAGGAAAACAAAAATATAAGCATGCAAGTTCTTCTTCTGGTGATTTTTAAGAGCTTAAACATATACCTTAAACACTGAATATAAGAAATACAGCAGATGTTTTAATGAGCAGGACCTTTGCATATTTCGAAACAAAATTAATCTCTGTGAGATCATGGAGGGCTGCAATACATGGGGCCACAAACGTAGACAAGCAGACTCCTGACAACCCACCATCATCACTGTGGGCCAGCACAGCTCAGCTCACCGAGAAACATCTGACATTTGGCCATTAGGACTTGGATGGCCTCCTGCATTAGGACATCTGCAGGTAGAATGCCGGTGGATTCTACGGTGACTGCAAAAAAAGAAGAGAGGCACAAATAAACCTCCAAAATCAACCCATAGATGAACATTTGAGCACATATTCACAATAAAAACGCAAAGAAATGCACGAGCGAACGCACGCAAAGTATGTTTGCCTCTAATAACAAACTTGCATGACTAAAAAAAACGACTTTCTTGGCACGAAAAATATTGATTACATTTTCATAGAAACAAACCACATCAAAATGCAAGTACTCTGTGTCTTGTGTGACTCAGGTGTACCTGTGTGGTTGCTAAAATTTAAAGTGCTACTTTTTTGCCTTTTGGCTGGTCACTTCAGGAGTCCCATGAGCAATTCATATGCTTTTATCTTTTGCACCATCACACCAGCCCCCCTAATGTTGTCCCTCACTGCATTGGTGGGACGTGGTGCACAGCTAGAGCACTTGATCTCTGATTGGAGGCAAGCAGGTATAGTTCCTACCCTGTCCATCCATGTGTCAAAGTGACTTGGGTAAAACACTGAACCCCACATTACACCTGGTAGATGTTAGCATGCACCATTGTATGGAAGAAGAGCTGCCAGCTGTGTTAATGAGTGTGTCTGTGGGTCAATGGGAATGTGACTGAAGTTCTTTGGGCCTTAAAACAAGATAGAAAAGTGCCATTTTAGTTGTTGCCATTTCATGAACTTCCGCATTTGTCTTCCTCTTGATCTCTTTCCTGGTAGCTTCAACCTCAGCATCCTTTAACCAACATCATCACTGTCCCTCCTCCCAATCTGTCCAAATCATCTCAATCTGCTTCCCAGCATTTATCTCCAGAATATCTACCGTGATCTGTTCCTTTGACTTACTCATTCTTGATCCTATCCATCCTGGTCACTCCAACCCCAGCATCATCATCTCTGCTACCTCCAGGTCTGCTTCCTGTCTCTGCTTTAGAGTCTCTAGATAACATGTCTTTATTGTCACTGTCCACATGAACAATGAAATTGAAGCAGTCACCATTCTAGTGCAAAAAGAAGTGTAAAATAGTATTATATAAAACATGTCAATATGTACAAAAAATGTGCAAATAAAAAAAAGGCTGTAATAATGTGCAGAGCGATATAAGCAGATGCAAACATGTTTAATGAAAAAGCTTGGAGGGAGGAAGTGTTGACAAATTTACACGAATAAATACTTAAACACACATACAATGGGTACAGAAAGTATTCAGACCCCCTTAAATGTTTCACTCTTTGTTATATTGCAGCCATTTACTAAAATCATTTAAGTTCATTTTTTTCCTCATTAATATACACACAGCACCCCATATTGAGTCGATGTGCAGCAGATATTTTTTTTTGTAACCTTCGCCAGATCTGTGCTTTACCACAATTCTGTCTCTGAGCTCTTCAGGCAGTTCCTGTGACCTCATGATTCTCATTTGCTCTGACATGCACTGTGAGCTGTAAGGTCTTGTATAGACTAGTGTGTGGCTTTCCTAATCAAGTCCAATCAGTAAAATCAAACACAGCTGGACTCAAATGAAGGTGTAGAACCATCTCAAGGATGGTCAGAAGAAATGGACAGCACCTGAGTTAAATCTATGAGTGTCACAGCAAAGGGTCTGAATACTTAGGACCATGTGATATTTCACTTTTTCTTTTTTAATAAATCTGCAAAAATGTCAAAGATTCTTTTTTTGTCAATATGGGGTGCTGTGTGTACATTAATGAGGAAAAAAAATGAACTTTTTTGTCTGTTTGTTTTAGTTCTGATGCCTCTGTAGAGCCACCCAGAGAGCAACAGCCCAAACAAGTCCAAGTGTAAAAGGTGTAAACTGTAAAAGGTGTGATCTTCTGAGCTGTCTCTACAACTCTCTGCAGCCTCTCCTTGTTCGCGATGGTGCGGCTGCCGAACCATGCTGTTATGAGGCGTGTCAGCAGGCTCTCGATGGATGAATGGTAGGTCAGCAGCAGGTTGGCGATGAGATTGTTCTTCCTGAGGACCCTCAGTAAAGTGCCGATGCTGCTAAGCCTTTTGGAGTATTTCCTTGGTGTTGGCTGTCCAAGAGAAGTCAGCAGAGTTAAGGACGCAGAGAAAATTGAGGGTGTGGACCCCCTCCACATGCTCGCCATCCATGTGGCGGGAAACTGGTTGGTGCCTTGCTTCCTGAAGTGGATGATGATCTCCCTGCTCTTGTTGGTGTTTAGAGTGAGATTGTTCTCTGAGGACCAGGTTGTCAGCTTCAGAACCTTCTGCCTGTAGGCAGACTCATCACCTCTGGATACGAGTCCAACCACTGTGGTGTCGTTGGCAAAATTGTTGTTGTGATTATTGTTGTGGGCTGGACTGCAGCTGAGTGTGAAGGCAGTACAGCAAGGGGCTTAGCACACAGCCCTGTGGAGAGCCGATGATCATCAAGGAAAGGTGGGGCCAAGTTCTTCATCCCATTGCACATCAGAAGGGGAGGCCAAGAATGACCAGTTTCTCACAGAGTCTGTCCGGAATTATTGAATGGAAAGCAGAACTGAAATCCACAATGAGCATCCGGACGTAGCTCTGCTGCTGCTCCAGGTGGTTCAGCGGGGAGTGGAGAGCCACAGCAATGGCGTCCTCTGTGGATCTATTTCCGCAGTACGCAAACTGGTTGGGGTCCATGTCTGTGGTCACTGATGACCTGAAGGACTAGCCTTTCAAAGAACTTCATTAAGACTGGTGGTAGGAGACTTTTATTGTCACAGGGATTTTTGCTCCTGATTTCTGACAGGATGGGATCACTGCCTGGGCCAGGGAGAGGTTAAAGATCCTGGTGGGGTGGGAGCGAGCTGGTGGGCGCACGCTTTGAGCACTTTGCCAGGTACTCAGTCAGGGCCAGCAGCCTTCTTGGGGTTCGCTGCCTGGAGCACCTGTCTGTACGGTGGGTGGAGGTGTGCAGAGGCCAGGTGGGGTTGGGGCTGGAGCTGGAGTTCACGGCTCTGTCCGTGTCGCATCTGGAGCTGCTGTGGACACATTGCAGCCTCTGAAGTTGGCGATGTCTTGAATACCCCGCCATACCTCTCGTGAGTTGTTGCTGGAGAGGCTCTCATCCTGTAGTCTGCCTTGGATTTTTTGATTTCCTCTTTCCAAGTCGGCACGGCTAGCACTATATTGGGCCCTGTCACCTGACCAGAAGCTAGCGACAAGCTATGCTATGAGGAGTGTGTGAATCTAGCTAGTCATCCAAAGTTTCTGGTTTGAGAAAACCCAAGTGGTTTTGTCCACAGTCACATTCCCAATGCAGAACTGTATCTAGTCCAACACTGTTCCTGTGAGTATCTGCAGCTCCTGTTGGTGGAATAAGTTCCAGTCTGTCTGTAGGAAGCAGTATTGTAGCGTGGGTAGGGCATCATTAGACCAGGCTGTGGTGGGCTTTGTGGTGGGCCTAGACTGGGATCTGAGGGGGCTGTAGGCCAGTAAGAGCAGAAGGGAAAGATGCTCGCCTGTCCGAGGTGGGGGAGCGGTGTGGTCTGTATGCATGCTTGATCTCAGTGTAGACGTGATCCAGAGTGCTCTCTCCTCTCTAAGAACACCATACATGCCGGGTGATCTTTGGGAGAACAGTCTTCAAGTTGGCGTGATTAAAGTCTCCTGCGACAATATGAATGCAGTTGGAGTGAGTACACTGCTGTTTGTTTATGGCGTTCAGCAGGAGAAAGAGTGCTGAACGTCTGGCGGGATGTACGCAGCCATGATGATCACAAGTCAACTCGCTCAGTAGAAAAAAAGGCCCACATCTAACAGACATGAACTCAACTTCTGTGGAGCTGTGCTGATCAATGATGGTCACCTCAGTTGTCATCCACATAGATACAGAGCCCCCCTCCTCTGCTCCTACTGGAGTCGCGCATTTTGTCCCCGCGAAGCAGAGTGCAGCTCTCGAGTTGCACGCTGGCGTCAACTATGTCCAGGTGAAGCTAGGTTTCTGTGATTATCAGTGTACAGCAGTCGCTAACATATCAATTTCCAGTAAGTTGTAGTCTCAAATCCTTCATTTTGTGCACCAGGGATCTGGCATTTGAGAGGTAGGCTCAGTAGAGCTGGCTTGTGTGGTTGTTTTCTTAGCCTTAGCACAACGCCAGTCTCGCAGCCTGGCTTCTGCTTGCTCTCCCTCCTCCATCTGTGTTGCCGGCCATATTGGCCCTTGAACCCCTTACTCTAAAGCAAGGGGTACCCAAATCCAGGCCTCGAGGGCCGACCTCCTGATGGTTTTCCAGAAACCCTGCCTGATTACCTGGATCAGGTGTGTTTAGCCAATAAGAAGCTTTAATGGTAGGTTGGTTGGAAAAAAATGTGGGACACCGACCCTTGTGACCCGGATTGGGTCTAAACCAACAACATGGCTGCTCTCTCCGTACTCTTCTACACCTTTTCTTTCATCCTTGATGACACTCTTTCCACACATCACACCTGAAACCTTCCTCCAGCCGTTCCAACCTATTTGGATGTATCTCTACACCTCTTTTTTTACACGCTCCGTTGTTCTGGACTGTTGACCCAAATTCCTTTAAGTCCTCCACCTTTTTCAGCTCTGCTCCCTCTAACCTCACCATTTCACTTGGGTCCCTCTCATTCACACACATGAACTCCATCTTGCTGTAGCTGACCTTCATTCCTGTCCTTTCCAGAGCAAACCTCCACCTTTCTAGAAGTTCCTCCACCTGTTCCCTGCACTCACTACAGATCAAAATGTCATCTGCAAACATCATGCTCCAAAGAAATTTGTGTCAAACCTCATCTGTCAGTCTGACCATCACCATGGCAAAGAAGAAGGAAGTCAAAGCTGGTACAGTACCACCTCCACCTTGAACTCCTCTGTCACACCTTCAAAACATCTCACCACTGTCTTCCAGCTCTCATCCATGTCCAGCACATCTCCTGACATTCTTCTCTATCTCTTCCTCATCCAAACCACAGCTCCTCTCTTTGTATCCTGTCATAGACTTTCTCTAGATCCTCAACCCCCGGCCGCGGAGCAACCAACAAATCTCTTTCGTTGACCACATCATTCAAAACTTGGATGATGTTGAGTGAGTAGCTAGTGTTTATATGTTTTGGAGAGCTCCACAGAAGCACTGGCAAGCGCGTCACTGTGTTTGGGTTCACCAGATCCTTCACAGTGTCTCTCCTGGTGCGTGCGCTTCACTCCTGGAGTGAGAGCTGCGCCTGAAGGTCGTATGAAACGTTACTTCTGTCTGTCTGTGGCCCAGTTTGAGCATTAACCCGAGAGGGGAAAAATAAAAATAAAGCTGGGAGATCTTTTTATTATTGTCTTGATGAAAATAAGAAAAACATTATAAACCCATTGAGCTAGAGCATTCACGTGCACTAATACGGCACGCGCTCTCCGTCTGCCGGGCAGCCAGCTGTTGGCGGGCAAGCCTTGTGAGCTTCGCTGACCAGGGACCGGCAGCCTGGGCAGTGGACCTCGCAAGTCCTGCCGGGTGCCTGGGCAGCGGCGCTCGCAAAACTGTCCCCCGGGTGGCTGGCCAGCATAGCAGTTGCTCCAGCTCCATGGGCTCCGTCACAGGCTGGCAACCTGTCCAGGGTGTCTCCCGCCTTCCTCTAAAAGTAACCGGGCCAGTCTCCAGCAACCCCATAGCCCCAGCGAGTTAGGAAAATGGATGGAAGTTCAGGACAAAAATACTTGAGCGGATCATAGAGCGGCCATCCTGAATTCATTTTTCTACCCTTTGATCTACTCACTGAAAATGTCACTTGCCCAAAGCTGAGTCCCTGGTTGGTTGACACACATCATCCGAAATCATGGTGCAAGATCTCAGATCATGTCTTTACATTGACTTAACATTGAAAGCCGTGTCCCGTGTGAATGCATCTTTAGACAGCTCTTTGGTTTTGGTCATGGTGCACTTTTCATTCTTCTCTCATGAAAACATGGAAAGGTAGCTGCTGGGAGGACTGTAATTGCTTCAGTCTCCTAATTAACCTCTTAACAAGTAACTATAGTTAGAGTTAGGTCAGAACTCACAGATGAAATGGTCCCGCACTCTACCAAGCTTCACCAAGTTCTTCAGATCCTCGTGTCGAAGCACTTCCCTGCTGCATGTATCTAGTCGACTGTTCACCACTTTGGCAACCTTCTTCCCTGCAGATACAAGCAGACAAGTCACCACTCCTGGATAATAAGGATAGTTAGGAATTGGAATTGATTTATTTCAAGCCATCAAACAAACTACAAAAGAGAAAAAAAAGTGATATACATCTATACTTAAACATACCAAACTTAAGTCATAATTTGATTTGATTAAAAAAAATTAGAAAAAAAAAGATGTCCATATAATCTACATTCATATAAGTGAAGTAGGGCTGGGCGATAGTGAATTTTTATATCACAATCCTGTTTTTTTCACATCAGACAATAACGATATCATGATATAAACCAAATAACTATTTCTGTCAAATGTGA
>BSAI01001208.1:0-23456 GCA_036245035.1 Adrianichthys oophorus | reverse complement strand
TGACCGAAAGAACGAGGTCCCGGATCCAGGCGGCTGAAATGAGCTTCTCCGTAGAGTGGCTGGGCGCTCACTTAGAGATAGGAGGAGAAGCTCGGTTACCCGGCAGGAGCTCGGAGTCGAGCCGCTTCTCCTCCAAATTGAGAGGAGCCAGTTGAGGTGGCTTGGGCATTTAGTTCGGATGCCCCCTAGACGCCTCCCTAGGGAGGTGTTCCGGGCATGTCCCACTGGGAGGAGGCCCCGGGGAAGACCCAGGACACGCTGGAGAGACTACGTCTCTCGGCTGGCCTGGGAACGACTCGGGGTCCCCCCCAGAGGAGCTGGAGGAAGTGGCTGGGGAGCGGGAAGTCTGGGCATCTTTACTAAGACTGCTGCCCCCGTGACCCGGTCTCGGATAATCGGAATAAATTGGATGGATGGATGGATGGCACATCCATTTTTGCAAAAGTTTAGATGTTTGTTTTCGTGGAACGCAGACACGCTGCTGAGGTTCTATGTTGACATCATGTAACGGATGGCAGCTGCAAGGGACAAAAGGCGGGGCCTCAGAGATTGAGGCATCTTACTACCGGGGGGGAAAAGAGCTCACAAAAGTAACTCATATTTCATAATTAATTTGTTCTTTAGTGTGCCAAAGGTCATATATTATCATATATATTAATATAATTTACTTAGAAAGGCTTTATAATAGCATAATATAGACCCTTTAAAATATGCCTGCTGCAAAACAATCACAGAATAATCTTTTACCGCTTTGATTCACTGCTTCTATTTTTTCTGGTCGTGATGTTCCCTTCCCCTCCTCTTTTTCACAATCAATCAGACACCACAGCTCGCTGCGGGCATGTGTCTTCTCAGCTGATGAATGTCACGAATGAAGTGTCGTGTTTACAAAAGATAAGAACTGTTCCTGTGGTAGAACTCAGAGTCAACAGGTTTCAGAAAATATGGTGGAAATTAAACTTTAGGTGACTGAGTCCGTGGAGCACAAATTAGGTGCTGGAAACACCCCATGCCAGAACTAATCAGGAGTACTCAGAAAGACAGATTCCAATATAGAAAGAAAGCACAGCCAGGGTTAATGTAAATTACCTCCCAAAGAAAACTTAGTTCCTGGTTCCTGCTCTGATAATTGAGAGAATTGAGAAAAGCACCAAGGAGAAATGCAAGTTTCTGAATAGGTAAAGTGAAAACAGTGCCAGTCATGTGTGATTTTTTAAAATATTGAATTCAAGTCAAAGAAACACTGGTATGCAAATGAGTTTGCAGCTAAAACATTGAACATGACCTTTAAGGAGGTAAAAATACAATTTTTTTGTCGGGATGTGAACAGAATTTTTGGGCACTTTATACTGAGTAAACGTACGTAAAGCAAACACAGTGAAAGCTTTTCAGACAGCAACATCAAGCCCAAAAATATTTTACTGGTGGTGATGAAAGATACAAGGCATGAGCCGCACTCTTGAGGAAATGGTTGAGACGCAGAGCTGTGTGAATGAATTCAAACTGACAGCTTGTAGGTAATCGACTAAGAAACGTGTATGAACAAACTTTAGCTTAACTTCAAGCTAGGGTCCAATCAAAGGCAGAAGCAACTCAAAACGCTCTGCCAAAGTGCATCTTGTGTGGTCCCATTAAAATCAGTTGTGATGCAAAACCCTTAACAGCACAGCTTGACCTACTTTTTTGGATATTCTGAGCGACCCACAGGAAAATCTTCATATAAAATAAAAACAAACCAGTGGAAACATTGCCGTAGCAACCTGGACTGCTAGACTTGATCCCATTACTGTTTTACCATTTCTGCTGTCATTGAATCTGTCCATCTATTTTCTGAGGCCATTAAATTCCTGTTCCTGACCCATCAGCTGAATGGTGAAGGCAGGGTACACGCTCAACAGTTTGACATAAAACAGGTTTTTGAGCTAGCTCACAAATGTAATGGTCTTTCCAAAACCTTTCAGAAAACCCTGCTCTGCATTGTGGTCGCTTAAGTCTAGCAACCCGGGTTACTAAGCTCCTTTATTTCTGCACCGCAGCCACCATCATTGAAACACGCCGCATCGCTTCAACATTTGGTTGAAGCTCAGTACTTGTCTCTTCTATGGCAGATAAGTCAGTTTGGAAGGTGAGTAGTGATGCAAAAGAAAAAGTACTTTTTTTAATAAACATCAAACCTTAACCAGTTTGGCTGCAGTGTAGCAGCAGGTGCTGGATCCTTCATCACTTTAATCAATGCTTCCTTATGAAAATAAATTAAACGGCAAAAGGCCTGGAATCACAAGCCCTGAAGCCCTTTTCATCCATCTTTTAAAAAATAATGAAATCTAAACATTGGTTTAGGGAGTCAGCAGAGCTGCAGCTGCGTGGTGTTTTTGACTTACTCCTTTATACAGCAGTGAAGTGATACTTAGAATGAGGAGCAACAAAGTGACAAGAAACTTGTAATTATGACTCTGTGATGGAGTCATTCACTCTGCATAGCAGGGAAAGAAAAAGACCAACTATCCTGTCAGGAAGGTCTCTAAAACTAAAATGCCTCACACAACTGCCACAAATCTCACAACTGCCCTCATGGGTGGGTCCCGGCTGCCTGTGGGCAAAAAAAATAGGACACAGAGGTGGCCCAAACAAAATGTTACAATCGTTCACCTCTTGGTGACCCCATAAAACAAAAACGAGGCAATTAGAGTGTAGGTTGTGTGGACATCCTGAATACTTCCTGATACACTTATCATACGCAAGACAATGGTATGTTCCATTTGATGGCATCCCTTCAGGTGGCTGTTCGAGCCACAAAGTGGCCACAAACTGCAAGACATGCCGACATTCCCCTGAAGATGTGACTGCTCCTTTCTACGACCCTCCACAGGCCCTGACAATCCAAAAGCCTGCAACACCCGTATGGGTCAACCTCCTGCACAGATGGATGTGACTAAGGCCAAAGAGTGTGTAGAAACAGGAATTTGGAGAGTTTATTGTTTAGGTATTTCTTGTGAGGAGATAAGTGAAAAGAAAATAGAAAGAAGATGGTTTGAATAGACTAATGCCAAAGTTAAAGTAATTAGAAGAGCTGCAAAGTATCATTTAAGTCTAAGCCTTACTCTGTGAACAAAACAGAAGAAAGAAGTAAAAGGCAAAATGTAGCAGCAGCTTAGTCAGACCAGAATGAAAGATTATCATGAGGATGGACAGGAAACAATGATGAAATGGAGAAGGGCAAAAGCTGTGAGAGGTTTCTTTGAAAAATACTTTTGTTTAATAAAGAAAGCAGATTTTCATTTTCATGTCTTTATGCATCAAGACAACAAAAAGTATCCATGTAGTCATTGTTGAGTTATTATTTAGTCTAAAAAAACCTTTGATGAGCCTTGGAGAACATGTTCCTCTGTGTTTTCTTTGCCAAACAAGATCTACAGAAAAATGAAGGCTGTGACAGCCAAGAGAAAAACACTCATTCTTGACTGTTTTGAAGGTAAATTCCTTATGGTTGAGCATGAACACTGAATCTGTAGAGCTGAATCTGAATTCCTTCCCTACCTTATGGCTTCTCCCTACCTCTCCAATTGTAAAGGCATTTAGAGCTTTAGTGGTGTCCAAACATGTTTCAAGGGGAAGGAGTAAGGGCTTAGGGCTGGCCATTCCCCCGCCGCTACGGTGATCTTTGTTGCGCTGCGATGAGGTGGAGAAACGCATTTCTTCTCTTCTTCTATGCTCTGAAGCACAGAAGTTTACATTTAAATATAAATAATGACTTTTTGTTTTAGCATGACTTTTCAAAGTTATAAAACTGATGATGTTATGTATTTTCCAAGAGCTGGCAGCTACGCGCTAACGTAGGTGATCAGCGACTATTGATGACATCATAGAAGGTTAGTAACATCTAAATTTGAAGACACTATTTTTCCATATCTCTCCGTATGGAGGGCTAAATGTAGGGGTAGGGGAAGAATTCAGATTTGGTCACAGTCTGTCTCAAAAAGAAATTTGGCTTAAGTACGTGCTTACTGCTTACCAGGCATGAAACGTTAAAAAACGGCACTTTGAATCCTGTTTTTGTTAAGACAGTAATGTGAAGCAGAAATTTGGCATTGAAAACGATTGCAGTTGCAATAATCTATGTGTATGTAATGCATTTTTTTGTGTGTGTGTGTGTGTGTGCTGCAAGAAAGGTATTGTACTTTCACTTGTGTCACTATGAAAACCAGATGAAAACCAGAGAAGAGGAAAGAATGGAGATGGTCACGACTGGGTAGAGTAAGAGAACAAAAATAGAGAAGCTCAATGTTTAACTGCTTTTGTTTTCTTTTGAAAAGCAGAACTGACAAATAAAGCAGCTCAGATTTTCTGGTTTAGCACACTCAGAATTTAGGCTGTAGAGGTGAAAATATTCCTGTCTGAAATGGCATAAATTCCAGCTGGATGGATCAAAGTCTGAAATTTAACATAATTCAGACACCATGCTCACCACTTTTTTTTAAAAACTGGAAATGTGACATCACCTATTTGCAGAAGTAAAAACCAAATAAATATGATGATTTTACAAATACTATTCATGAACCCATTCGTGTTCTGATGATGAAAACTTTGATGATTGAGTAAAGACAAATTTAATAATTTTTTTTCTGATGATAAATCGTCTAAATGCAATGCATTGTGGTCTATATTCACCAATCTAGTGAGCATCGAAGCACACTAGTTTTTTGCAAAGACTTCTAGAAAATTTCGAGCACACTGGATTTTGGAATTGTAGATTTTGAAAAAAAAGGCAAAAACCTTATACAGGGCACCAAGTAGTGAGTAGTGGGGGAATTTAGATACAATATGAGTTTGTTACTGTGTTGATGTAGTCTCTGAACCTAAACTGGTCTAAAGCAGACTTACTTTAGGAATCTGTGACCTTTCATCTGTGAGTGTGCAAAAGCTGTCACAACCATGGTTTCATTTCTCTGTCAAGGACCCACTTCAATGAAAATTGTGTTTTTTTAACATGTTCTTGAGGTATTTTTCTCATGACATAGGACATCTATAAAGGAAATTAAGCTTCAAATTGCATTTTGGAGTATTTCTTAATTCAGATATTTGTAAATCAGGAGCAGACTAGAAAGAAATGATGTTGGAAAAAGCTTGAAGAAGTGACGTACATGCTACAATCAGCAGGCCACAAACTCCCTGGTCCGCTCCTGAACATGAAGACAGCTAGATCAATGTATATTTCCCTTTTCCTCGTCTGGTATCCAGCTCAAAACTGTACTGGGCTTTAAGCTGGCAGGAGAGTGTGCAAACAGATGGATGATGGGAAATGGAGGCAGGCTTACTCCATTTCACCGGCCCTTCCCACAATTCTGAGGTGAATTTCTAATGAACTACTGTTGATATGCAGAAACCGAGGAAAATTATGAATTTCTCATTTATTATTACTATCTGCTTGATCCATTGATTGTATAAGAGAACTGGACCAAGCGAGTTTGACGTCACTTCAGAAAACGGCTTACTTCCAGGTCCGACAAAATAAAGCCAATTCAGTTGCCATTTTTCCGCAATAAAAATGCCGGCATTTGGAGCCAGACGACGTCAGCAAGCAGTCTGAGCTGGTCTGAATCAACGTTTCTATGGCAACTACTGTCTTCCACTGAAAGACGTGCTTGGGAGAATCAATCAGTCAAGCATTTCGAACATTTGAGGTGAGGGTTAAGGACACCACATGCATTCATGGAGGTATCTGATTGGTCAGTTTTTTACTTCAATTACTTGCTAAAAAGATAATATCATGAAGAAAATAGGATTATCAAGAAATTGCTAAAAAAGTTGCAAAACAAGAATGGTTATTTTGAAAACTATAATGACTGAGTAATAGCTGTTTATTTTTCTTTACAAGTCTATGGGATTTTGGCTTCTTAGAGCAGGCACTTCCTGTTTGAAACATCATGAGGGAGGGGTCACTCAGTTCAGTTCTCTTATACAATCATCGGTTTGATCAGATGTCTTAAGACAATTCTCTGTAACGGTACGCACTTTACATGATTGACATTCTTTGGAAGTCGTTGATTATGTATCAATGTAATTTTTGTTGGTTTGGATAAGAAACCTTTTGCTTTTAAAGACAGACAATAGTTTCTGCTATTTTTTTTATCAAACCTTTGATATTATTTGTGGTATACTGTATTTTATGAAAGATCAGATGGAATCAAATGTGAGAACTTCAAATTTAATTTCTGTCAAACACTCCAGAGCACAGAAAGAGTTATTGAAAGATCCACTTTGCAGAGTTTTGCATTATCATAGTGTGCATTAATACTATTAATACAATTCAGAGTGTGATTGAGTCTTTTTTGTCAGATCATTGGCAATGAAACTGACATTATCACCCTTTGAAGTTGACATGGTTTTTGTTGACCTGTTGCCATGGTGAAGCCTTTAATCTGAGCTGGTGATGTGTGTCATTCATGCTCTGACAGCACCTGCTGTACAGAACAGTCACGTCAGTAATTAAAATCTGAGGTGCCATGTCAGAAAAGGGAGAATAACTGGGTTTGCCCTCTTTTGACAGACTCTGGTGTGGACATCTTTTTCTTAAATTGCATTCAAAAGGTAAGTTCACTTTTCTGATTCTTTGGCATTTCTTACTCTTGTGTCTGATGAGAACCACCTCTGGATCTTGACCGCTCTGCAGTTTGATTAACCCCCCCAACAATCCATTCCAAATTTCAAGCAAAGCCGAAGGACCTAAATGATTACATTGTAGGGCACAGTCATAAATCTCACCTGATTGTTTCTCACACAACTCCATTCCTCCATAACATGACCCTTATCCAGAAGAAGACATAGTATAATTTGAGTCTCCTGCTTATGCTATTTGTGCCCCGCGTTCCAATCATCAATCAACGAGTCTATGAGCAGTTTAAAGGAGCTTGGAATTCCAGTTGTTCCAGAATCAACAAACCACAAAACAGAAAAATGTACAAAATAATGCCACAGTATGGCTGCAAAATAAATGACACAAAACGGTGAAATTTAAGCATGTTGTGAAAAGTGCTTTGTAGGCAAGGAGCTTTATCAAGTGTGGGTCCTTAGACAAAACCCTTAACGCTGCTGCCAAACTGGGTCTCCCTGTGCCTTAAAAAGGCACAGGGAGAAAGATGCCTTGTGTCAGGAAGGGCATCTGGCATAGAAACTGTCTGCCAAACCACTTGTGCAATTTAGTGAAAGCTGATTCACTGGCGGGATAAGCTGAAAGGTACTCCTCTTTTGCCCCCAATCAGATACCTATACTTACATAGAGTGTGGATCGAAAGTTTGGGCACCCTGAAGAATTTATAGTATGTACTGCCCCTTTGGAAAAGCTGAGACTTGACAGTGTCATGGATTGCTCACAATCATTGTTTGCGAAGACCAGGTGATTTCAATCTCAAAGATGTGCTGGTAATCTAAATAAGAAATAGCGGTGAACAGGAACAGTGGAAGTTGAAGCAAGATCTGGAAGACCAAGAAAAATCCCAGACAGAGCAGCTCCCATGATTGTGAGAAAAGTAAATCAAAACCACGTTTGACTGCAGCATCCCTCCAGAAAGACCTGCAGACTCTGGAGTTGTGGTTCACTGTTCCGCTGTCAAGAGATACTTGTACAAATATGTCTTCAAGGAGGAGTCATCAGAAGAAAACCTCTTCTATGTCCTAACCCAAGCCTAACCCTCTTCACCACAAAATTCAATGTTCAATGGGGGTGGATCAATCATGCTTTGGGCTTGTATTGCAGCCAGCAGCACAGCAACATTTGTCTGTTGGACACCCAAAGAGGTCTAATTAAGGTTGTTGCTGTTAGCAAAAGTGATTCTGACAGGTTAAGATCATAATCATTTAGCCTTTAACAACTTTTCCACATAATTATTTGAGACTGCAACATACAGTGGAGATCGAAAGTTTGGGCACCCCAGGCAAAATGTTCAATTATTGTGATGCTTCACCCAAGGAAAGTTTGACCAATCTCCTAAATGCATCAGTTTACAGATGCAATATCCATGTAAAGTGTCAAAAGAGAGGCTTTATTTTGTTCATTTACCCTTGCAAAATAACAGAAAACAAAATAATGGCATGTGCAAAAGTTTGGGCACCCTGCAGAATTTACAGTATGCACCGGCCTCTTTGGAAAAGCTGAAAGCTGACAGTGTCATTGATCGTTCACAATCATAGTTTGCAAAGACCAGGTGATTTCAATCTCAAAGATTTTAAATATTCTGAGTCATCTGACCTTGCAGCAACAATCGGCTTCATGGTTTCTTCCAAGCACTTGTCCAGAACAATGAAACTGATGATAGTTGATGCTCACAAAGCAGGAGAAGCTATAAGAAGATAGCAAAGCGTTTTCAGGTGTCAATATCCTCTGTTCAGAATGTCATTAATAAATGTCAATCAACAGGAACAGTGGAAGTTAAAGCAAGATCTGGAAGATCAAGAAAAATCTCAGACAGAGCAGCTCCCAGGATTGTGAGAAAAGTAAATCAAAACCACGTTTGACTGCAGCATCCCTCCAGAAAGACCTGCAGACTCTGGAGTCGTGGTTCACTGTTCTACTGTCAAGAGATACTTGTACAAATATGGTCTTCATGGAAGAGTCATCAGGAGAAAACCTCTTCTATGTCATCACCACAAAATTCAATGTTTGAAGTTCACAAATGAACAGATAAACAAGCCTGATGCATTTTGGAAACAAGTTCTGTGGACCGATGAAATGGTCCAGAGTTTAATAAGAAGAACCTCTGTCCAACTGTTAAGCATGGGGGTGGATCAATCATGCTTTGGGCTTGTATTGCAGCCAGCAGCACAGCAACATTTCACCAGTAGAAGGAAGAATGGATTCCACAAAATTTCTGTTTCAATTTTTGGACACTAATAGTTGAAGTTGAAGATAAAATGACTTCTCCAAATGGATAATGATCCTAAACACTCCTCAAACTCCATGCTGTATTACATTCAGAGACAGAAACTGAAGGTTTTGCAGTGGCTTTCCCAATCACCTGACCTCAACATCATTTGAAAAGACCTGAAAAGATCAGTGTGTAACAGACATCCCAGATATCTGAAAGAACTGGAAGACTTTTGTAAAGAAGAATGGATGAAGAAACCTCAAACTAGAATTGAGAGGCTCTTGGCTGGATACAAAAAGTGTTTACAAGCTCTAATACCAGCCAAGGAGGGCAGTGCAAGGTACTTACTCTGGTGCCCAAACTTTTGCTCTCTGTTATTTTGAAAGGGTAAGTGATGGAAATAAAGCCTAATTTTTTTGGACATGCTAAAAGGATGTCTCATCTGTAAACTGATGCCTTTAGGAGATTTTTCAATCTTTCCTTGGGTTCTTTATGCACAATGATAGAACATTTTACCTGGGTTACCCAAACTTCCAATCTCCACTATATGCAGGGCTTAAAAAAGTAGCTTTTCTTGATTGTAAAAAAAACAAAAAGTACTTTCCCCTGAGTGCAGAGAAACATGCTGTAATAGTGTGGAGTTTGAAAGAGTGATGCTACTTTGCACATCAGTATGCTTGCCAGCTGTTGAAGATGCATTTGGACTTATTTATGATGTCCCAAGGTGCCTTTAGCATACTCTAGAAACGATGGAAATTCAGATTAGCTCATGTCAGTGACAGAGGAATAAACATTTACTAGTATAACTAGAGCTAAAGCATGCTGCCCCACTTCTTTTTTTTTTAATTACAGTCTTTCGGGTGTGAAAGGGGCCTGCCACAGCACCTGCTGCTTCTTTTAAATGTATGACAAATGGGCACTTTGTGTCAGTGTTGCACCCTTGTCTAGAGGATCAAAACATTTAAAATTAATTGAATAATATCTGCCACTAATTTCAAATAAATAAACCACACATACAAATTTTAAATGAACTTTGATTTTTTACTAGCAGCCAATTAACTGCAACAAAAATTAAAGCAATATGCCACTTGTGTGACTTAGGGCTACATAACATTAAAAACATCTTATGCTTAAAAATATCCCTATCCAAAAGAAAAATGAAATATAAGACAATGACACGAACTTCACTCTAATCTAATAAAAAGCCACCATTTACACTGACGATGACCAAAAATGTCTTCTCAAAAGGGCTTATAAGTAAGGTACATACCATGATGAAGGCTCTCAATGTCAGCTGCCCCATTGCGCGGCACCCAGGCCTTGGAGAGTAAGAAAAAGGCTGATGAAAAGGGTCAAGATGAGCAGACCATACAAGATAAAAATGTAAAATTGGCAAACAGGGTAAAAGACATAATTAATGTCGACCTTAATTAACATAACTGGTCCCATATCTGTTCTTAACTCTTTTAGGAGCCCTACAATTACAATACTAGACAGGGGATTTGCCGAAATAATCTTTAAAACTGGTATTCTAGAAGTATATACACTTGCAAAAGAGATGTGCTCTCCTTTTTCTGTATTTACATCTCAGAGATGGCACAATAGCTGAAGACATGCAGTTGATCCAATTTGCACCTACTTTACAACCATGCAAAACACAAAAACAAAACCGCATCCTGCTTTATACTTAGCAGATTACAGTGTCAGGAACCAAATCCAAAGTGCAGGAGACCTGGTTTGAACAAACTGCAAAACAAGGGATGAGTTGAAGTAGAAAAGACTGTAAACCAAACACATAAATACCACTGAGGATGATTCATGTCATTAGAAACAGCTGAGGATAATTAACAACTTAAACCTGGCGTGACGGTGACATGAATAACAAATAAAAACCTGAAAACAACTGCACAAAAAATTAACTGAAATCAAACAAAGCAAACAAAAGGACACTATCCTCACAATGAATATGTCATAACCTATTGTCTCTATTTCTCTATTCCTCACAGCTTTTTTGCACAGTTTGGCATTTTTGCTAAGGGCAAATGGTGTAATTTTTGCACTATAAGTCGCTTCGGAGGATGAATTGCAGCAGCCAAATAATGCATGATAATTTAGTAAAACAATGTTACCAGAGCTGCACAGCAATATTCTGTTAAATTCTACAAAAAAGGAAATATAGACTTTTACTTCTAACCAAAATGGAGTTCACAGATACAACCTCACATATATATCTAGTGCTTTTTATCAATATGGAAACAAAACTCATGTCACACAACCCACAGATTGAAATAAGAGTGGTTTTGAATATACATTTTCATGCTTACAGATTTGTCATAACAATACCCCTGAACTGGCTTTTCACACATTGCCCCCATAGTTACATTGTTCATTTCACATCTTCTGTTTTCTGTTGTCATGGTAATCTTGAGACCTTCACTATAACCTCCAAAGCGTTGCTTTAATTCCTTAGCACAGAGGTATATCTTGTGGCTGCTGTCCTGCTGCTAACTGGGCAGCTGAAGTGTTCAGTCATGCCCCCCAAAAACTGCCTTCAAGTTGCTGCCCAACAGGAACAAAACAGTAGCGACAAGTTACCGTCACATTTTGGCAGTACCACATCCTTATGAAGTCCACAAGATGGTTTCAGGCTAAATATATTTCTTGTTGTCCTGTGTGTTAAAAAGCCTTCAGGTGTCCTGTAACATGAGAATTGAGTTTGTTTCCTGTGCACAAAAGGCAGTGAAGCTGAAGAAGCCGCTTGTAATTTTATTTACTGCAGACCATGTGGAACTTAGCATAACAAGACTGCAGAATTGTTGCAGCTCTTAGACTGGTTTGTGTAGTTTTAAGAACATTTGTGGTTGATCATTATACAGTTTTTTCCGTCTTTTGACTGGCATTTTGTCAGGGTTTGAGCTTCTATCCATCAGTATTTAGGTAGACACCGGGCTTCTGCCCAATGCAATGTCTTATTCTGCTATTGCATTCAGTCTGAGCGTTTCATCTGCTGTCTCTGTGTTTTTTACCCTTGCCTGTTTTGACGCCTTCCTGCCTCTGTCCATGTATTGTGACAATATCCTCAGAACCCGAAAATCCAGAGTCATTAACCCAGAATCTTTCTCTTTGACGTTGGTGCCTTTCCGTTATGAGCAAACTACACCTGGTGAACACATAGATGGTTGTCCTCTGGGTTCAGAGTGGATCAAGCTCCTCGCTCCAGATATTCAACTCAACGTTCTAAATAACTACCAGGAAACCATCCATTTTTTTGCCATAGACTCTCTTGATGTGCAATAATCTTGGGTCTTACCTGGCTTGAGACCCACGACCCCACTATCATCTGGTCATCAAAGGAACTCACGTTCAATTCTACCTCCTGCCAACACCAGTGTCTGCAGATCAAAGCGCAACAGAGAATAGCTTCAATGTTCTCCGGCGCTACCAGATAGCCTTTACTGAGATCACCATGTCCGACACTGTCACTAAGCACGAGTCTTTGCCCTCTCAATATTGGGATCTGCAGTAAGCCTAAAAGAAAAAAGAACTCTTTCTGGTGGCCCACGATGCAGGCGGACGTGGCCCAGTTTGTTACTCGTTGTGTATCTTTTCAAATGGCCAAGTCCCCTCGTCAGCTTCCATCCAGTATGGGCAACCTCTGCCAATACCACAAGGTCCCTGGTCTCATATTGCGGTGGACTTTTCAATGACCTGCCCTACTCTCAAGGTAACAACATGATCTGTCAGTAATAGATCAGTTCTCCAAAGCTTGTCGTCTCATTCCTCTTTCAAAGTTTGCCACCGCTCTGGAGACAAATATTAAAACAAGTCACTCCTGTCTCGTACCACCTTCAGTTGCCTCCTGAGTACCGTATCTCACCAACATGTCACGTCTCTCTGTTGAAGCCCGCTGCTGGAATGCCCGATGGGGGGCTGCGAGCGGAGCACCCTGACGTTGGCACATCACCCCCTATCCCCACCCCCACGACGGTGGACGGCAAGGAGGCCTATATCGCCAAAGAGATCCTGGATTCTCGGCACCGGGGAGGTCGACTTCAGGATCTGGTGGATTTGGAGGGGTATGGCCCTAAGGAACGCACTTGGGTCATCTCTGACGACATCTTTGACCCCACCTTGATCAGTGACCTCCACCAAAGCCACCTGGACACCTCGTGGCTGACCCCGGTGTCAAAGGATCTCTTGCTTCCAGAGTCGCTTGCACTACATTTCGTATCAGCCTCTGTCCTCTGTTCCCAGGTCTTATCAGCTGTTTGTCATCATGCAATCACTACAAGCAGTACAAGACACCAGGCTTCTGCCTGGTCTGAAGTCATGTTTTGCTATTGCATTCAGTCTGAGCGTTTCATCTACTGTCTCTTTAGTTCCTGCTTCTCTCCGTGTATTGATGATTCCTGCCTGTTTTTGTTACTCGTCCTGCCTTGCCCCTGTCTGTCTGCTCTCGCTATTAAAACCAGTTGCACGTGGATCTAACCGCTTCTGCTTCTTTGTCACACATGCTCTGTTTTAAACTATTTTAAGCAACCTAAATTAAAAGATGCAAGCTGTTGTGAAATCATTTGATCATGTCGGGTTGATTTGGATAATAGATCTTCAACAACCAAGATCGTTTCTGTGGGTCTGAACAGCTTTTAGAGCAGGAGACAGCACAAGATGGGCTATAAATGGAGAAAAATAAATCGCAGACTCAAAAATCTCACACAAAATAGCTTACTGTGTAATTATGATAAAGAAGCAATTATCATCTATTCAGGAGAGGGCTATCAGGCATTCATCAGTGAGCAATGGTTATAATTAGCAGTTGGATCATAATTCCTCTTCATTACTTGTTGTGTTACAGAATAATACATTCACCTTACAGGATTTGTGGCTACATCAGAACAAAAGTTTTTCCACAAACATTTGACAAAGTCAGCCCACACCATTTCTGAATATAGTAGTGGTTCTATACTTCAAACAGTGTTCACACTTGTTTTCCAAATGTGTTGCTGATTCCTACAAGTGTGTTTTCATTTGTTGATGCTTTTGGTTCTCTCATGCTGCTGGTAGAACCATCATGTTTGGATGCATCTAGAGTGTAACAACTCATTTTCACAACAATTCGATTCATACCATAACTTTGATGATACAATTCATTGTCAATATTGGTTCATATTGTACAATACATTCACTAACCTAAAATTGATCCAGGACATCTTTAGCCAAAACTTCCACCAGTGTGACTCAGATATAAATAACTGGTACTGAACAGCTAAAGATTTTCCGATTCCTTGTATTTCTAGCGCCCCTGCGACAGACTGGCGACCTGTCCAGGGGTGTCCCCTGCCTTCGCCCATGAGAGGTTAGGCTCCGGCAGCCCCGTGACCCCGAAAGGAACAAAACGGTATAGAAAATGAATAAATGAATGAATGAATGAATGTATTTCTTGCAAGATAATAAAGTGTAAATTAAATATGTGTACAAACAAACAAGTAAACAAGAATTTATGTCAAGTTCATTCACATTTTAGTTTAATAAATTTCAGCCCACTGTTGTTTTTCTACATTAAAATAATACAAAGGGAGCATTTAACCACACTTTATGGTCGCATGTCTTTGCAAAATTCAATGTTTCTACACATTGTGCTGTAATGATGGTTGATCATTTTTTGCTGTCATCACATATGTGTTGTCCGCTGTGATGACACTTTGTCGTTTCATTTTTCTAGTAGTGGTTTAGGACAATTTGATTTGATTCGATTAACAACTTGCCTCAGATAGATCAATCTGGTTGGATCATAGCAATGTAAATCAATTAATTTATGAAGTCTACTCATTGTTAATCTCCTAGTGGTTTAATAAAAGTAGTAAAGGGGATACAGTTCTTTTGCATTTGCACATGCAAACATAGAATAAACACATTGTTAATTTGAAAACTCCAAGTATAACATTGATAATCTTTGTGCAAGTTTGACATATAATAAAAGTCAATGCAAGAAGTGAGAAAGGGAAACGAGTAAACAGGCTAAGGTCAAAACGACTTGACAATATGGAAAGATAACACTTAGAATTGAATGCAGGCAAAATAAAACTTCGCAAAGAGTAAAGTCTAGATGGGTTTTCTGAGGAGTGGATTTAATGAGGAGATGATGTACAGCTGGAGAGGGCATGGGGGGGATAGTAATCAGGGAGAGCTCCTTCTGGTGGTTGGAGGTGGAGCTGGAGGTCCGAGTTCTGACAAGTGTGATGTTGGAGACACAAAAAGTATTTAAAAAGTATTTATATTTTCATCAGAACACAAGATTATTCAGGGTGAAAGGGATGATTTAAACGGAAAAAATGGCAAATTAGAAATAACACAAAGAACTTGAGGTCTTAAAGGTTTGTGTGCACAGGAATTAACAAATGTGAGGAATAACACTAAAGTTCTCCGATTTCCTTCATATACAGGGGTGATATGCAGGAGAAAATTTATAAAAACTGCAGTTGTATATCCAAATGTTGGAGACACTATTCCACATAAAGAGTCAAAAGATGAAACCAAACTTGTCAATGGCTTTGTGTCTTCAATGCAAGGAGCAGTGTACAATGTTAGAAGTGAAAAAGTGGGCTTTTAGAAATGTTAGCCTGTCTCATACTCTGCTGCCATGCCAGTTTTTCCTTTTTGTCCCCCTGGGTCCCCCACCGTATCCTCCTCCAGTGCAATCAGATATATAATCTTCATCTGTGTCCCTCTGTCTCCAATTGTTTTCCCTACTTGTTCCAGAGTTGCTTTTAATTCCATGTAGTAGACTTTGCTTCAGTTTGTGACCGCGATTCAGCCTAAAGCCTAGTCACTTGCACCTGGACCCATGCTGGTGCTGCAGATTTTTGGGTTGTCCAAGTTTGCAGTGTGCAGGGTTAGGGCTGGTACTTCCAAGCGACTCATAATTGCTCTCGTCACAGTGGCCGCACGGCCATCAGCACTCTGATGGTCACATGGCTGCAGTCGCTGCTGAGTGGGCCATCACCCCAGTCGCTGCAGAATGTGACACCTGCCGGTGATGTCACCTGCGACTGAAATTTTATGTCCGGAGTGCAATCTCATGCAAATTGCGTCATTTAACATGAATTTCTTTCAGCATACACGAATACATTGAAATAAAGAGTATGGGATTATAGAGGAAACTTTCTATAAAAATATCTTTTTAAAGAAGTTAAAGGAAATACTGAACTTGACATACAGAGATGCAGAGAGAGCAGACAAATAGATGGATAATACAGCAAGTTACTGGATATATATGTCCCATAACTAATAACTCATAACAACCAACTTGTATATTTGGTTTGCTGTTTTTGGATTGTTTCTGGGTTGACCTTTCTATATTAGCTTTCTGATGCTGCAACCTGAAAAGGAGTTGGCACAATGACTTGAGTTTACTCCACCCACCTCAACAAGTTCCCAAAACAGCAATAATTCAGGGGAAAAGTACAATTTGTAACGTTGTTTGGTTTACCCATTGTTAACCCACCTGCAAATAAAAACATTCTGTGCCGAAATATGTGCAAATATTAGCTCCTTTAATAAAACAAAATTAAACAGCTGATTTAAAATAAAAAGTAATTCAAGAGTCGTCATGAATAATAAATCAGCCAATAAACACGAAAAAAGCTTCAAAAACCAGAATGTGCATGGGTATTTCCATGTATCCGTCCTCTATACCTGCCTAGTCTTTTGCAGAGTGTTTTAGGATGAAGGTGGGGCACAAAGGTTCATTTTAGGTGTAGGATTTGTCTTGTATGGGAGTCTACAGAAATTTGCCCCCTTTTGCTATCTGCCTCCAGTGGTCTTTGGGAGATTCTGAAATGGAACCTGTAGGCTTAGTATTGCCACTAAGAAGAGGCTTCTTTGGGTTAGAAATAATGATTTCTTTGGAAAAGTTATACAAAAAGGGAGATATAAATAAAGAAAATGAATTAATGAATTATAAAAGCAAAGAAGGAGATGCAGGAGCAAGCAGAAACAAATGTTTATACTCTTCAAGAAGAGGGGAGTGCAGAGATTATGGGCTCTATTTCTAGATTTAGTTTTCACAGACAGATGGGTCCCTGATCTTTTCTTCATAATCCTGCTTTACTGCAAAGTCTGTGGGGTCAGAAGACACCAAAATCAGAGGTAAGAGGAACGTCAGTAGTTTTCTTTTGCTGAAGAATCTTCTTCAGAAAGCAAAATTCCTTAACAAAGTGAGAGCATTGAAAACCTGGTGGCTTTGGACCACCCATTCTTCTTCCTCTTTGAATGGAGCTCTGGGGGAGGAGATGGGGGCTGGCTGGCTGGCTTATTATCGGATGCATCCTGCGCATTTAGCAAACAATCAATGTCACAGATTCACAAGACTGAAAAACATTAATGCAATGAGAACTTACTCTTGTCTATTGATTGTAGAGAAAGCTGCTGAAGGAAAAAAGGGACAGACTAAAAATGAAAAATACAAGTTACAACATAACACAATTGAGACTTATAACTGAGCAGAGACTCTTTACATTATTGTGCCATCCATCCATCCATCCATCCATCCGTCCGTCCGTCCAATCAGATATATAGACAGGAACTGTAATTAAATCATGGGGGGGGGGCTGCTTTATTCCTTTATTCCTTTATTATGAAACAACTGTAAACTCTCATTTTTCTGTTTCAGATACGATGTCCTAAAAACTATTCAGACTTTTACGTTTGTGTTATTTTGCTCTAATGGTAAACATGGTTTATAAACAGAATTTACATATAAAGTATTGTCTTGCATTAAACAAATGAGAAGCTCATACTTATGTTGGAAGAGTGAAGTTTGACAAAGTGTCAAAGAATACATAGAGTTGCCAATATCAACATTTGTACTCGTATTTGTATGAATGAAAATGTGTTTGTGTACGTGTATGTGCATGCATGTGTGTGTGCATGCATGAATGTGTAGGCATATGTGCGCATGCATTTGCGTGTACAGGCGAGTATGACCGTGCATGTGTGCATGCATGAATGAGTGTATATCTGTATGTGTATTTGTTGTGTGTGCATGTCTGTGCATTAACGCAAATGCATATGTGTGTATGTGTTGTTTGAGTAGTCTCATATTTCTTTGTAGGGTCCAATCACAAGGAGCCCACCAACAGTGTACTCCAAACTAATAGGCCCAAACTAAGAGGTTTGCGATTACGTGTATGCATTTCTGTGCTTTTGTGCATTTGTGCACGTGTATATGTGTAGGTATGCGTGTAATCGTGTATGCATGTGTGCATGCATGTGTTTGAATATGTATATGCATATTTGACATGAAGAGTACTATGTGTAGAGAAAGTTTCTCTTGGGGAAACAAGTGGGCTACACTTTGATACTGTCCTTGACTGGCCTGGATTAGGAAGTAATCTGTATTTATTTACTCTGCATCAAACTTATTAGTTATAAAACCCTTCAGTAAATCAAGTGTCTCTGTTATTTGTTTAAACCCTGAATTGCTTCACATGTTTACTCTATAATTTATAGATAAGCCAAAGTTGAGTAATAGCAAATGGGTTTGGATGTGTTTTGTTTTATAATGCTTTTTACATTAGTGGAAGCATTGTCATCATGTAAATGTTTGCTCTCACAAAAGACCGTCAGTGCTGTCTCTCATCCAACCCTTAACAAAACCTCAAAGAGGAATCCGAGGAGGAACGAATGCACCATGAAAAGATTGAGAAGGTCAACCCAACATAAAAAGTTGTTTGTTTGAATGTTACTAACAGTTAAACTATCAGTTTAATTTATTCTAACTTTGTTCATTGAACAGCATGAGATGTTTTGACCAAAATAATAAAAAAAAAACTTTTGGCCAACATCCATCCATCTTCAAAGCCTGCTGTTTCCCTTGTGGGTCACGGGGCTGCTGGAACCTACCTAGCTGCTGTTAGGCAGACACACACTCAGATGCACACCTAGGGGTAATTTCAGGAATATCAATTAACCTTTGAAGTAGGATTTTGGACTATGAGTGCAACTCACACAGAAAGGACCCAGCTAGGATTTAAACCAGTGCCATCTTGCTCTGAGGCGAGAGTGCCAACCACTGCTCCACAGTGCAGCCCAGTTTGGCCAAAAATATCCTTTTAGTTAGTATTTTTAATGATTAAAAAGGTTACCAAAGATTTTGACTGCTTTAATATTATCAATATTTTATTAGGATCACATTGGTCAGAACGAATGTGTGTGATAAGTTTCAACATAAAGGACAACACTCATCATTATGTTGCTCAACACTATGGCTGGGCTACATAGAAGTTTTTATATCACGATATGGGTTTTTTCAGATCAGGCGATACCGATATATATCACAATATGAACCAAATAACTATATCTGTCAAATTTGAACACTGTGTATCATAAAAGAGAAGTGGAATCCTCCGCAGCTTGTTTAGATTTAAATATTTATTTCCCATTATACTTATAATTAATAACATAACAGATGCACTGAATGAACATAATGCAACAGTTTTTTTTCCAGTGAACTAAAAAAAGGCATATATAGTAGGAGGCGGAGGATTGAGCACAACATCTGACAGGTCACAGTCTTCAGTGTAACACAGACTCTGTTATGCTAGACAGACGCTGCTAAAACAGTTTATTCAATTCTGTTATTATTTAGAAAATTACGTTTTTATGAATGTCCTATGAAGTAATCTTATCCGTCGCATTCTAAAGGTTGGTTGAACTTTCCAACTGTATGACCTGTCGCAGAGGGCTACAGGCCATAGCAAGCTTTCAACACGTAAGGGTAAGTAAACGTGAAGTAGGGGAGATGCAGGCACATGTTACTATATGGTCACATTTTGCTCCTCCATATCTGCTGCCACTGTCATTATCTGAACTACTTCCTGCCAGAACTAGGTTGTCATATCTTATAGTTGCCACCTTCCCTCTCTAGCTGGGTACACCTCTAAACGTATTTTTGATGTTTCAGATTTTGGATCCAACTAAGCTTTTGTGTCTTCCCTATTAATAATTAAGTTTGACCAGTTAGTTCTGCTGTCTTAAATCCAGTCTGAGAAGATTGGCTCAGTTTTCTTTTTCTTATGGATTTTTTCATGACATCTGTACACTTCCCTGCTACCTGCCTTGCTTTATTTTAAGAGAAAAGAAACATGATTCCAGAAAAATAGACAGAGGACCACGGATTAAGTTAAATTTTTAAAAAAAGAGGAGGAAGAGGAAGAAAAAAAGTGGGATTTTGTAACTACCAAAACAAGAGCTTTTATTCTCACTAGGACCAACAGAGCGATGGTGTCTATGTCTGAGAAAAGAACCACTGTATGGACCAAGAAGTGCATCATAAATGTGCGTTATCTTTAATAAGTGAAGATGGCTACTATAGTAGAAGCACTTTTAATGGATAACCAGACAAGTGTAACTTGAATGCATTCCATCTACCACTTAGAAGGCATTCATGGTTAAGAGATGATTTAAAGATTCTGGTTACTGGTTAGCAACTCATGAAGATAACTATGAACAACATCCTCATTATGAGCCCCAATGTCTTAATAGTACATATGTTGTTGAAGTTTTTCACCTGCAAATGCATTTAATACTGGTTAATAGTACTGAACAGATGAGTTTCAGATTAACACATCCATTACATTAGTAAAGATAAAAAAACACAATTATAACTTATACCTGAAACGAAAAGTTGAATAATAAGATTACACTGTTCCTGTCAGGGCTCGGACCCGGAGTCTCACCTCCGACCACGAGAGGGAACCCTCTCGTGGTCGGAGGTGGGACTCTGCTGTCACTCTCTCCTCCACGTCTGCACCCGCTGCTTTGCATCTTCCACATCATCTGTTATAAGCCTCACGTGGACTCCTCTCCATGCGAAGTATTGTCTTTACTCCAAGCAATCCAAAGCATTCCTAGTTTTTGCCTTTCCGTGTTTTTGACCTCGCCTGTTTACCCGTCTCCCTGCATAGCTCCATGTTTGACTCCTGCCTGTCCTTTGTCTACTGTTTTGTGTTTTGCCCTGTCGGCTTTGTCTGCTATTAAACTCACCTGTCTGCATATGGATCCAAATGCTTCTGCGTCATCGTTACAGTTCCAAAACCTGCGAAACGTTAAATCCACAAAGCAGGGCATGCTTTGATAAAGTCCCCTTGGGAATTCAGCCCTGTGCTAAAGGCCAGGTCCAAAAACGATTGTTTGCACTGTCACAAGCCCCAACCCTCCAGGACAGGGTGGTATTCGGATTGCTGGATTGAATCTTTGTGTGGTGATAAGCTCCAACTGTCTGGAACAGTTAAGGGAAAAAGGTCACGTTAAAGACTATGGGCTTTTAATATGCTACTATTTTCACTTAACTTTTATTATGTATTTTAATGTGTCACAAATGTATTAACCAGTTTTAAATCTTTTTAATCCTGGACCTTTTTAGAGCCAACTATGCAAAAGAGTAGTTTTATGTGTAATTTCTCAAGCTGTTCTGTGTTTTTTCTTGGCAGTGTCGCCCCTTTGTATTTTTGTGATTTGTTTTATCTGTGCCAGTTGCATTTTAAGTGGTGTGTTTTACAGCTCTGAGTTTTTACTGAGAAACTATTGTCGGTTGTTTGCCTTGTGTCCGGCCAAATACACTTTTAAGTCCGCTACTACCTCCTCCAGTTAATTTTGGACACCTGCTTTTTCACTGTGCAGTCTCTTTGTTTGCATTTACCTTTTCCGATTGCTACATTAGAAAAAATAATCCAGGATTATAGAATGAAAAAAAGATCTGATTGGGATTTATGTAACACTGTCAATGTGCCACATGTCTGTAGGAGACAACAGGAAGAGATTGTTTGACAATACCAACAGCTAGTGAGGACGCAGAACACAGTGCACTATTTAAAGAAAAAAAGACAAAAAAGCGTCCAACATTGCACAAAAAAAAATCTGTAAAACAGCAAGATTGTGAGGTGAACAGCGATTTGGCGAGAGAACACTGCAAAGTCAAACCTTTATCATTAAAACCTATCACGTTTTCATCTGCTGAGACTCCTAAGGATGACATTGACCGTCTGAAGTTGTTGGTTGAGAGAAGCGATGCTAAACCATCTGTTTCACCTCATAATCAACAATGGCAAATATACGGATAATAATCTCAAACTTAGAAAAATGGTCACATCACAACTGTCCTTACACTGAGCTACCAGTTTCATGAAAGACACACATTTTAAGATGCAGCTCGTTCATAAGTCACTCCATTAGAGCTTTGATACATTTCTGATTTCTCTCTAAAACATGAATGAACCAGAGCTTTAAAAATCTCCAGAAAGACTATTAACTAAAATTTAATGTTGGCTCACAACAGATTCAAGTTGCATTCACTCTGTAGACAAAACCAGCTTTGAAATTAGTCCAAGTCTTGTCCACAGTTTAGCTCGAACTTAAAATATAATCTTTTGTTCCCTCCATTGGACATGCTGCTGATCTCCATTCCAGTAAATGTACATGCATTTTTATCAAAATATCCCACTTTGTGTAACTTGATTGACTGCAACAAACCCAAGAACCTCAATAGTAACAATTATAGCTGCAATGTTTTTTTTCTGCAAACTTAAATTTCAAATAGATTTTATAAATAGGAACTATTTCTGTATTTTTCTTTATCATTATTATACTTAAATATATTTCTCTAAGCCCTTTTTTTTATGGCCTGAAATATTGTGCTCCATTGATTTTTCCTTTTATATTTAAGGAAATATCATTGGATGCTGCAAAAGATTAAAATTTCTAAAGTTAAAGTACCTGTCAATGGAACCGATGGGAACAAGTAGTGAGAAACGTTGGCTGTGAAAGCTGGAGGACAGCTCTCCTTTGGTTCTTTAGATGTCTAGGCACTGGTTCATCTGGTTTAATGGCCCCATTTTTATGGTTCAATTCACAGCAGACCTGAATTTTTTTCTGAAGATTTAAAACCTTTTTTTTTTTTACAAGTATTGAAAACATTTTCCCAGCTATGAATGATTTCCACACAAGGAAAGTTTGGTACCATGAAAAGGGATTTTATGGCAAATTTTATTTACAGATGCAGACATTCAGCTTGCAGATGCATAGATTTGGACTGCAGATGCAAAACTAAATTTAAAGTGTGGACTCTATTTCACAACTTTCAAATACTTTTGAAGGGAATATAACTCCATAGACCCCAGCCTTCTGGAAGGTGGTGACTCTCCCAGCTTGTCAGTCCCCGTTAACTTGATGACTTCATACAGGGAGCATGTGACACATGCAGTTCAGAACTCGATTCAGCATGCATTATTAATGTTTTGTGTGCTCATATACCCTGAAAGGTTAATCTAATCTAACATTTATCAGTTACTTTTTTGCTCTCCATCAGTTGCCTTGTTTTCCTGCATGTATTTTAGCCAGTGCATTGTGTGTGCTGTTTGTTGAATGCACTACTTTAGTGTGGCATTACCGGAGGCTGTAACTAGATAAGTAGCTTTTACATTACTTACAAAGAAACTTTGAAAACACAAGGAACTATAAATTAAATTAAGTTATTGATCTCAATTTTTTTTCCCCCTCCATGAACCGGCACCTTAACGTGGTGGAGGGGTTTGAGTG
>BSAI01001104.1:0-13226 GCA_036245035.1 Adrianichthys oophorus | reverse complement strand
AACCAAATGAAGTCAATTTAGTCACCATTTTTCTTTGATACAGACGTTGCCATGTTGGAGCCAGACAACAACAATAGGCAGTGATTATTCTAGTGGGTCTGAGTCGACGTTTGTATATCTACTTTCACCAATCAGGAGTACGTTTTTATGAAGCCCACACCCCTTCCACGAAAAGCAGCTTGAGAGAGTCTATCAAACATTTCAAGGAGTCTCAGAGAGGTGTAGCAGCTCCATACTGAGCTACATTGTCAGGTAAACTGCAGAAGTTTGGATTTCATAAAAATGTAGATTATTTATTGATGCTTCTATTTACACCAAGAGCTGTGACTTTAGAGTGTGATTGCACATGTACATTACTGCAAATGTACTGCATGTGCACATAATCAGACGTGTCAGTAATGGTAGGAAGGGTGTGTCGGTTCTGTATTGTAACAAAACAGTTAACATTTCAGGCAGAGGAGAACCACACTGGTACAGAATGTATTTTTAGAAGACTGAAAGAAAGTATTTGAATCTGAGTTTAGTGTTGTGACCTCCTCCCTAATACTTTTCTGGAATAACCTGTTTTCTCCTCATTTTTCTGAGCTCAGTCTATGCCAGAATAAAGACCAACAGCAGCTGGTGGTTTTCTGTCAGGATTTCAGTGGAGCTGGAGTCCAGTGCTGAGGAAGCTGGGAGCCCTCACCCGGGTGTCTTCATCTGGAGTGGATCCGTTCTCTACAGATGTGATGCTGAGCGGCAGCGTGGACAGACTTTCTCTGAACACGACTCTTTCTGATCCAGAAGTTAACCACAAACAGACTTTTTCCAGATGCATTGTTTCATCTAATGATGAGGCTGACAGGTATGCTGAATGTAACATTTGATAGAATGCATGAAGAAGTCCATAAAGTAAAACATGTTCTTGAATTCATGTTAAGTATGTAACAACTATACTGCACTGTCATTGAGTTAGTTTTCATATCCATAATGAAACACTCACGTCTGCATTCAATTTGTTCACCAGCAAGAAGAGACATTTCTAAACAACACTTTTGACATTTTGAAAATCAATTTTGTTGTGAAAGTTTTAAAATTCAAAATGGTAAACAGAGTCAATAAAGATGAAGTCCTAAATAAAACAAGTCAAATGTGAACATTTTAAACTGCTGTTTAGATGAACTGAACATTAACTAGCTCTTAATGATGGATGTTTTTTTCCAGATCTAGACTAAGACGTTCCTTAAAGAAAAAACTTCAGCCTCTGAAAGTGTCAGAGTTGAAGTCAGGGTGGAATAAGTAAATCCACTTCAAGCCTGCAGAACTCTGGTCACTTCCTTTGGCCCTTAGGCTGTTTCAGTGACCTCTTTAATGTCCGGCATGACACCCTGAAGCCCCAAGTCATCCCTCAGGTGCAAATAATGAAGAACACAGGAGTGTTTTCATTTCTTTCAAATCAAATTCATGGAACATGAACATGTTAAATCCATCAGGAATATTTACCATGGTGCTTTTACTTTAGTCTCCTCTTATTACTTTGTAGAGCTGTCCTCTGTTCTTCTGGCTCAGCAAAAACTTTTCTGGAACTTTGCTTCTAGAAACTTGACCTGCAGTAATAAGACATTTTAACTCATGCTGTCATGTTATTCATTTATGTGTGATTAAATAATGATGACTCTTCTTCTTTTTCGTTGGGCTTTTCTCTTCAGAAGTCGCCACAGCCAATCAGCTTCTTCCATCTAATCCTGTCTTCTGCATCCTTCGCTCTAACACCAACCACACTCGTGTTCTCCTTCTCTTCATCCATAAACCTCCTCTTTGGTCTTCCTCTAGACCTCTTGTCTGCAGTTCTAGACTCAGCATCTTTTTTACCAACATCATTACTGTCTCTTCTCTGCACATGTCCAAACCATCTCAGTCTGACTTCTGACTTTATCTCCAAAACCTCTGACATGTGCTGTTCCTCTAATGGACTCATTCCTGATCCTATCTATCCTGGTCATTCCCAAAGAGAACCTCAGCATCTTCATCTCTGCTACCTCCAGTTCTGCTTCCTGTCTTTTCCTCAGTACCTCTGTCTCTAGACTGAACAACATGGCTGGTTTGCTGAGTCAGATCTGGACTCTCAGAACCACACAAACACAAAGTGGTTGTTGGTTCTGCTTTTACTATGAATGTAGGATCATTCAGTTGTTTTTGGATGTGAAAATGTCTACAGTTCAAAAGCCATTTCTCTGTCTTTGTTTTCTGTTTGGAAAATTTTGTGCTCATGCACCAAGTTGGTAGGGGTCCAGAGTGGAGGGAGGGCAGACTTGATGTGCTGCATGACAAGCCAGTCAAAACACTTAATAAGAAAGGGGGTGAAAGTGATCGGGCGGTGGTCGTAGCAGGAGGGAGATGATTCCTTTGGGACCAGGATGATGGTGCTGGCTTGGAAGCATGAGGGGACAACAGTCTGGCTCAGTGAGAGATTGAAGATGTCGGTAAGGACACCTGTGAGCTCATCAGCACAGTCTCTCAGGACATAGCCAGGAATGTTGCCAGGTCCTGGGCTTTCTATGCCTTCATCCGTCTTTGTGAGTGCCTCACGCTGTCAGGGGATAGCATCAACACCAGGTCGTCTGGAGGAGGAGTTTTCTGTGCTGGAATACAGTTGTCTGCCTCAAAGCGGGCAAAGAAGACATTTAGCTGGTCCAGCAGAGGAGTGGAGCAGTCACAGGTCCGTCAGGCGGGTTTGTAGTCCATGATAGTCGGAATCCCCCACCACAGATTCCTGGTCTCTCTGCTGTCCCTGAAGCAGTCAGCTGTCCTCTTGGAGTACTTCCTCTTGGCCACCCTGATGCCACGTGACAGGTTGGCCCTGGCTGTTCTCAGACCAGCTTTATCTCCAGCTCTGAAGACAGCATTCCGTTCCCTCCAGTCTGTGGAGCCATGGCTTTTGGTTGGCTCGAACAGTGATGGTTTTTGTGACCGTGACCCTCTCCATGCACCTCTTCATGTAGGATGTGACAGACTGAGTACTCCTGGGGGTCGATGATGTTTTTGTAGGTGGCTGCCTGTTTGAATACATTCTAGTCAGTGGTGGTAAAGTGTAAGTGGGGAGCGAGTGAGACCCCTAAAATTACAAAAATGTAGTGATCTGCTGGGGAGTTCACCAGTTGCTCCAGAAAAAGCAGAAGCCTTCACTGTTTAAGAATATTTTAATAGAAGGATCTAAGACAATGATCACATGAGACCATGGAGAGAAATTAGTATCACTCAGACTTGTGCGCAAGTAATTCTTGATTTGTGTGTAACTTTGGATTTGTGCGTGCAAAATTCTTGACTTGTAACTCACACAATACATTTGTTCATAAGTACAAAAATTACAATATTTCATAACATTGCCCAAGTTGATGTCACTGGGGCCCCACCCTGGAGCCAGGTCTAGGGTTGGGGCTCCGGTACGGTAAAGCGTGAAGGAACAACATGGGATCACTTTCCAGTGGGCCCACCACCTGCAGGATGTGACTTTGAGTGGCAGTCGAAGTTGGGTGCCTCTGCAGCCCAAACCCAGGTAATGGAACTTGGTTTCTGGGACACGGAACGTCACCTCTCTAAGAGGAAAGGAGCCTGAGCTTGTGTGGGAGGTTGTGAAGTACCGGCTAGATTAGACTCCCCTCCACTCACAGACTAGGCTCTTTAGTCTGTGGACTGTGGAGTTGCCCATGGTGAAGGTGGGCCGAGGTGGGCTTACTCGTGAGACCCCAGCTCAGCTGCCATGGGATTTTATTTTTCCCCCACTGGAGATGAGTTTTTCCTCACAGAGAAGGAGAGTCTAAGGGCAGGGATACCAGTTTAGCTTAGTCTGTTTAGTTTAGCAACCAGCTATTTATATTTTTTGACTGACTTTAATTTTATTCAATCACCATTGTGAAGCCGTCGAGACAACTTTGTAGTGATTTTGGGCTATGTAAATAAAACTGAATTCAAGTGAAAGTGTTGTTGCTGTTTTGCTGTCACTATATATATCCATAGTGGTGAAAAAGGAGCTGAGCCAGAAAGCAAAGCTCTCAATTGACCGGTTGATCTTCGTTCTGAAGATCAACATTGCTACTGAAGTTGTTTAAAGATGTTTAAAGTTTCTTTAATGTTGTTTTTGTTTTGATTGATCATGGTTGTTTTGCTGGAAAACAAAATCAGAATCTCCATACAGCTTGTCAGCCGACAGCAGCAAAATGCTATAAAAACAGTTTTATTCTACTGGCTGAGAGACCATTTAAGGACCCTATATCATGCCATTCTTAAGCCTTTCAGAGTAAATGTAATGCGTGAATGTAGCAAAATAAAGCTTTAGGGTTGTTTTTGTGAGAAAATAACATAATGCACAGAGATGGTCTAAATAGTGAATTTGGCATAATAAAGGCCAGTTAAAGGCTCACAAAGGCCTCTGCAAGTGTTTGTAGTTTTTAGCAGATTGGTGTGGGCCCTCTGGAATTTGAAACTTTATATTTATTCACTTTTTAAATTCTAATTTTCTGAGAAAGTAAACTTAGGCTTTATATTACCTGCTAAATAAAAATTAAAAAGGTTAAATATTTCAATCATAATGTAATAATTCTTTCTTACAAAAGGGGAAAAAAAAACAGTGTCACAATATTTCATCCAGTTTCCTTATTTCCTTATTGGCATTTCCTCACGAGTCTCCTGCTGTGAGTTTTCCTTTATTTTTAATTTGAAAGTTTTAACTTCGTTCTTAATTACAATTTTTTTCTAGAAAGAGGCTTTTGTCTTGTATGAGTTCTCATGTGTCTTTTCAGATGAAATATTTGACAAAAACTTCTGTCACATTCTTCACAAGAAAAAGGTTTCTCTCCTGTGTGAGTTCTCATGTGTCTTTTGAGTGTAGATATTCGACTAAAATTTTTGTCACATTCTTCACAAGAAAATGGCTTCTCTCCTGTGTGAGTTGTCATGTGTGAATTGAGAGTAGATATTCGACTAAAACTTTTGTCACATTCTTTACAAGTAAAAGGCTTCACTACTGTGTGAGTTTTCATGTGTGTTTTGAGAGTAGATAAATCCCTAAAACTTTTGTCACATTCTTTACAAGACAAAGGTTTCTCTCCTGTGTGAGTTCTCATGTGTGAAATGAGAGTAGATATTCGACTAAATCGTTTGTTACATTCTTTACAAGAAAAAGGCTTCTCTCCTGTGTGAGTTCTCATGTGTCTTTTGAGAGTAGATAAATCCCTAAAACTTTTGTCACATTCTTTACAAGAAAAAGGCTTCTCTCCTGTATGAGTTCTTGTGTGTATTTTGAGATTATATTTGTTACTAAAACTTTTTTTACATTCTTTGCAAGAAAAAGGCTTCTCTCCTGTGTGTGTTCTCATGTGAATTCTGAACTTAGACCAGTAACCAAAACTTTTACTACATCTCTCACAGGCATAAGGTCTTACATCAGACTTGTTTCCCATGTGGACAGACATATTGTATTCAATTCTTGTTTCTTTACCAGACTTAATAGAATAAAGTCTCTTTTCTTTTGGAGATTGTTTGTTTTTTATAGCCAAAGTTGCCTTTTTGAACTTTTGTCTAAAATCAGAGTCACACTGACTTTCTGACATGCGAGAGCTGACCACACTTTGGACATGATTTCTGTCTCTTCTCTTCCTCTGATCTCTGTTCTGTGGGTCTGTCTGTCCATCTGTAGTTGATGTTGGTTCTTCATGTTGGTTTCCTTCTTCATCTGGACTATCAGTTACATTAACGTTCTGCTGATTTTTTAAATCTGCTTCACTGTTCTTTTTTTCCTCACAAATAGGAATCTCCATCAAGGTATCAGTCTCTTGCTTCAGATCAAGCTGATCTTCATCCTGACTGATGGGGTGCCATTCTTGCTCCTCTTTAATCTGTGAAAGTTCTGGTTCTCCCCGTTCTTCTTTAATTTGTGGAGGTCCCTCCTGCTCCTCTTCAATCTGTGGAGGTTCTGCGTCATTTTGTTCCTCCTGCTCATTTTTAATCTGCAGAAGTTCTGGTTCCTTCAGTTCCTCTTCAGTCTGTGAAGGTTCTGGATCATTCTGTTCCACTCTGAAGTTCCTCTGCTGGTTACAGTGGCCTTTCTCTTCAGTCACCCAATGCTGGGGGAGAACTGCAGGGACACAAACACAATAAAGAATTAGACCTGGTATGTATTTTTATTGTTAAGTATCAAATAAAATTTAAATCAAACTACAAGAAACCCCTACAGTTTGAAATTTAAACCCATCCTACCTACCATTTTCTGAATCCCTTTTGTGGTCGAGGAAATCCTGGATTCATTTTCAGCCACCAGAGGTGTCGACTTGAGTCATTAATTTGATGACTTTAGACTCAACTTATCAGCCATAACTCAAGACTTGACTCTGACTTAAGCCTCCTGACTCAAAGAAGGAGGCTAGCAAAAACCATAGACAAAAACAGATCAGTCAAGGTAGCAAGATGTTCAGAGATTCGGACTTCCGGGATCAATAACTCTTTTAAAAATGTTTTAAACTGAGAAGTATCTCTTTAGACCTGTCTTGATCCAAACAACCTACAAATTAATTTAAACAGAAAAAAATTGAGTTTATTTTTAATGTTAAGCTCTCCGTGCTGCTGACAGAGACAGCTGCACAGAAGCTGCTAACTGTGCTAAGCGCTAGTTCCGTGATTTAACCCGTTAAGACCCGAGCTGTTCTTTGACATCCCTTTTTATTTCTCTGACAGAACCCCAGTTCAGTAAATTAACTACTGTGGTAATAAAACCCAAAATGTGAAGTCTTAACAGGTCAAAGTCTAAAGAGGTTAAAAAAGAATCCCATAATCTTAAAAGTAAATAAATAACAATGGTTCTAATGATATCAGCTAGTCAGGAATACTCATCATCATATTCATGGTACAATAGTCTTAATTTTTCAGAATTTTAAATGAAGATATGAATCACATTTTGTTAAAAATGTTCAATAGTTCTGAAGATATTAAAGCTAAAGTCACAAAACTTTCTCACATGACTAATTATCAATAATATTTATTAAATAATAGTTTTTTTTTTCAAGGTTTGAATAATTTTTTTTACTTGATTCACAGAAGTCCATTCATTCATTCATTTTCCAATCCGCTTTATCCCTTTCGGGGTCACGGGGTTGCCGGAGCCTAACCCGGCTACTCATGGGCGGAGACAGGGTACACCCCTGGACTGGTCGCCAGTCTGTCGCAGGGCCACAATCACACACCCATGCACACTCACATTCACACCTAGGGACAATTTAGAGTAACCAATTAACCTATGAAGCATGTTTTTGGACGGTGGGAGGAAGCCGGAGTACCCAGAGAAAACCCACGCATGCACGGGGAGAACATGCAAACTCCACACAGAAAGGTCCCCCAGCCAGGACTTGAACCGGGAACCTTCTTGCTGTGAGGCAGGAGCGCTAACCACTGCGCCACCGTGCAGCCCACTTCACAGAAGTGGTCTGTTTAAGTGTTAAAATGATAAAAGAATGTTAATGAAATATAAATGTGGGACAACTTGAATCCGTTTCTGAAATGTGTTCATTTTTATTTGCTTATTCATTTTTGACAAAAGTATCGGATCAGTACTTGGTATCAGCAGATACTCAAAAACAAATGACTCAGAATCGGATCGAGCTCAAAAAAACCTACTATATACTAGGCCTGTACATGAAACCACAAATTTATTGTCATTGCCGTATCAGGCCAATGTGGTATGCTTACCACAAAAGGAGTCATAAGTGGCGATAAGTGGTCTCCAGTTGCACAAATGCTAAACTATCTCTTTGTAATTTAATGGATCAAAAAAAGCCCTTTATGCATTAAAACCAATGGTATGGAGCTCTTCGTGTCATTGACCAATGACTGGAGCCCTTTAATGCTAGATGTCTGCTTAGGGCTGGGCGATAGTGAATTTTAGGGTTAGGTTTAAAAAAAAAGGTTTAAATATTACAAACTAAGCTGAAAATTAAAGCAAAAGCGTTCCAGTTTCAAAAAAGAACATAAATAAAACAACATTAAACTGCTTGATCAGTTCCATTTAAAAACAAAGCATTCATTCTACAAATCAATTCTAATGTTTTACAGAACAATCACAAAATTGACAAACATTTTTGTCAACATCCTGTGAATAATCTAGGAACTAAAAGCAAATTCTCTGAATTTCTTCTGGTAGTTTAGACTGTTGCTGCTGTGAAGGTCTGAACTTTGTTGTTTTTCTGGAGAATTCTGGTTTATTTCAGTCTGAGATTGAACATGTTTGGTGTCACTGCTTCAGGTGATAAAAAGGTTGGTGGGATTTCCAGTTTTAGAAGGAACACGCCTTCTGCACAATTTACAGTGTACCTTACTGTTTTTTATCTGATTTTAAATAACTAAAATACCTCCACGCAGAAATTTTATTTTTGAGACAATGGCCAAGTTGGCCGGTTGATTTAAAAAAATAAAATAAAAAAATCTGCCAGCCAATCATATTTTATCAACCAAATTCTAACACTATTTTACACAGAAATACCTTAGGCATTTTACTTTTTTGAAAAATTTCAAAATTTTTCTTTTTATTTTTAGAAAAATGAAATAGCATAAAAGTCATTTATAAATAGTATGAACACGTCTTTACTGTCATCTAACTGTAAACTCAAGTTCAAACATGCTGAGAAAACAAGGACAGATTTAGTAGAGATTTCTTAATTCTGCCTCCAGGTGATCACATTTGATTACAAATCATAAAATAAAAACAGTAAAGTGTTTTGGGTTATTGTCATTATATGTCATTATTGACATTAAAGCTGCAGCTTTAGGCAGGATTTAACACAACATCTTACAGGTCACAGTTTTCATTGTTAACACAGACTCTGTTATGATACACAGATGCTGCTAAAACAGTGGATTCAATTCTGTTATTTAGAAAATACAGTTTTTACGAATGTTCTATGAATTCATCTTGTTGTATTTATCCACCGCGTCTTAAGGGCCGGTGTGTGAAAATACTGTTCAACTTTAAAGGCCGGTCCATGATCACACAGGACACACAGAACAGCTAGTTAGCACCATAGCATTAGCGGCTAACAAGCTAGCATCATAGCATCAGTGTCGAACAACAGCGCTGTCTCCAAATCATCAACACATTTTATGAATCCGTCTGTTGTTGTTTTAGTAAAGCATATGTACCGTTCAGTTCTGACTGGATCCTGTTATAAATCGCCATATATTGCGCTGTTTCATCAGCTAAACTAAACGCTGCGCAGATGAAGTAACCGCGAGGGTGGAGTGTGTCTCGCATCTGTTTGTTTACCTTGCGTGCAGACCGGTCGAGAAGAGGACAAAAGAAATTCACCAGAAGAAGAGCTAATAAACATGACTAAGTTTACACAAACATTTACTCTCCATGTGTCTTGGGTCTTTATTTTAACGTGCGTCAAAAGTCGCTTCCTGGTGCTTGTTAGAAAGTGTGTCTAAAAAGTCGGATACTCCCGCCGAATGTGGGAGGAGTTTTTCTCCAACTTGAAAGACACAAATGATGAGAGATCAGGTTTATTTATTTTAAAGAGTTCTAAAAGAAACATTGGTAAACATGTTTCTGGGTTGTTGAGATTATTCAAAGACGAGTTATTTTTTCTTTTTTACTGATCTGAAAAAGGATACAAACCATAACTCTAAAACTGTGACCTACCAGGGGTCTTGGTGTGGGGATGCCCAGAAATTCTCCCTCCTTTTTTACATTCCGTCATCCACCTCAGCTTAATATAAACCTTCACCTCAGTACAAATCGCACTTGACAGAATGAAATGCTTTACATGTGCTGGTTGGATGCACAAGTGCTTGTATGAACTGTAGTTATGTTGTGTGCATGTTGATAAGTTTGTTTGTGAAGACTCTTGGAGCCAACAGGTATGTTTGTAACATTTGTGTGGACAGGCACCGCCCTTTTTAGACAAACATTCACACCTGACTGTAATGATTATAAACTTCCAGCATCTTGTTGCCTGTTGTTATGCCTGTCTAAAAATTATTTTAAAAAACAGTCAAGTAAAACTGAAATGTGTTAGTATTTTTGTTTTGCTATATGTCCATTTATAGCAAGTCATGCCGTCACCGCAGTTTCAAACACAGATATCAACGATTTTTTTTCATATTCTGTAGTGCTTTTCTTTCTCTCTCTTTTTACTGCATAACAAAATCTAATAACAGCAAAGACTGGAAATTACGCAAAATGTCTGGATGTGCAAACTTACACTGTTGTTGGTATTTTAAAGGCTCAGTTCCAGTCCAGGTTCATTCAATTACTGCACTGAAGTTATTTGTTATGTTTGCAGACAGCTCAGAAGAAATATTAGATTTATTACTTTAATATTCACAATTTCTGTGCGGAGTAATAACTTTTAACTGAGTTACTAACTCGATTCGTTTTGAGCAAAGTAACTAGTAACTGTAACTATTTACTTTTCCACAGTATGAAAGCCTAAGTGTCCAGGTTATTTCTAGAATCAGTCCCTATTGTCACAAGGACGGTCTCTGTCCTGTGATTTGTCCTTAAACCCGATTGAAACTTTTCAAGGACATTTCTATTTAAAACTTTGTTTCATTGAACAAAAACAGAATTTTAAGATTTCAGAAAAAGTAAGTTGGAAGTAAGGGTTTTAGGATATAACAATGCTGTTTTAAATGAATGTGAATGAATGAATGAATAAATAGTCTTTATTGTAATTGTAAAATAAAACACAACAAGATTGTAACATCTTCCTAAAATATAAAATAGCAAGATAGCAGTATAAAATACAGTGACAAGTAATCAGATAAGTATTCAAGTAAAATGAGGATGTACAAAACAGACAAGAAAAACTAAAAAAACATAAAAACACAAGGCACCCGGAAACAATATTGTAAAAGGCAGCGGGGAAGACACCTGTCTGAAGAGTCATTTCCTAGATTTCAAAGCTCAAAGTCAAAGAATTCCTCAAATGTTTTGAACAGTGATGTAGGAATTGGGTCTAAAAGGCCGGTGGTTGGCTTTAACTGGAAGAAAACTCCACCTAAGGCTGGATCATCAACCAGGACCAAACTTTCCAGTGTTTTCTCTGATCAATCCAATGCTAGAGATTCATTCACATCAACATGTGACGTTCATGGATGTATTTGTCTGACAGTGTCGGGGGTAACGAATTACAAAGTAACAGATTACTGAAATGTAGCAATGTAGCAACTGGCGCATACGTGCATGCATGTGCCAGGGGCGGCGCCAAGGGGTAGCTAGGCAAAAACTTGGCATAGCAACCCCAAATGTATCAAGGCCAAAGGCAAAAGTTGGACTTTTCTTCAAAACATGAAGTCATAATGAATGGATGCCTGATGCTGTACAACGCGTTTATTGAGACAAGAAGAAAAGAAGATTTGTACGCTAAAGTCACAGAGATGTTTGTTCAGAAGGAGAGATGAATGGACTTGATTTAGCCTACAGGTAAAGGTTGACCAGCGTGTCTGCGCGTGTGTGTTTGTTGGTGCACCCGAGTGCTCCAAGAGTGTCCTTCACAGTAGTGTCTGTTATATTGTGTAGCATTCACCTTGGTGTGTTATTTCTCTGACAGGACCAATGTCTCACTAACAGCAGAGGTTATGGTAACAGGGTTGGTTCATGTTGTGGGACACATGTTCTATGAATAATAATTATTTGAAATGTTTGTATATTAAACAAATGGTTCCACAGTTAGAGGCTTCAAGAAAACAATACCAAAAAAAATAATTTGAAGTTTAGGCTGATCTTATTTGCTCATATTTACGTGCGATCAGCACAAAAAGTGATGGAAATTCATGCTGGCCACACTAAATACCTGCAGTCAAGATGCACATTGCTGCATTGCTGCTCGTATTTTAAGTCCGTTCAAGGCTGGATTCTGTTGTTGGCCGCACATATTTAAAGTGAAAGTCCCATTAGCTCCTAGGTGCATGACATGTGTTCTCGATCCATCCCCTGGAAGAGCAATGAGCTGCAGAAAAAGCCGCGCTCAGGGACCATTTGGTGGTTTTAACCCATCTGTAACCATAATCCTAACCTTTACCCTTCCTCTGGGTCTGGCAGCAGCCGGGGTTTTTTTTTTTTCCACAGACATCCATAAACCAGGAAAATCTTTGGATAGCCTCAAAAACCCAGACATGGAAACGTGTTTACTGATGTTTTTTGTAGAACTCTGCAAAATCAATAAACCCGATCTCTCATCATCTGCGCCTTGAAAACTCCTCCCACAGATGGCCGGAGAGTCAGATTGTTTCAGACACACTTTTGAACAAACATCAGGCAGAGACTTTGACGCATGTTAATTATAGACGGTGGATGTGAATTTGATGCGTTAATTGCGTTCTGTTCGACCGGAAAATTCATTTAAATGATGCGGGCCAGGGGGTGGGGGATCTGCAATACACCTGTGTGCTGAACCGTGGCGAGCGATTCGATCCGTTAAACCCCTAACCGACGTGCTTTTTGTCGCCATGAGCACATCCACCGAGATCCGCTCAGCCATTGCAAGTCTTGTTCAGTCAAGTGTCAGGGATAAAAGTCGTTTTTTCATACTCCTGCCACATGTAGAAGGCGGGCATCTAGCATTAAAGGACTCCAGTGATTGGTCAATGACACGAAGAGCTCCATACCATTGGTTTAATGCATAAAGGCTTTATTTGATTTGTTAATTCAAACTACAAAGAGACAGTTCAGCAGGTGTGGAACTGGAGACCATTTATCGCCATTTATGCCTCCTTTTACGGTAAGCTCACTGCACTGGGCTGATACCAGGATGACGATGAATTTGTGGTTTATTGTACAGACCTAATTCTAACTTATTTTTGTGTAACTTTTTACACTGTTGTCTGAATTCAAATGAAGCCAGGTTATGTCTTGAACCATGTTCATACCTTTCACAAGGTTATTGCTGTAAAAAATTGTTTATTCTATTTATTTACCTTTATTTGACCACAGGCGACCTGTTGAGATTTATAATCTCTTTTTCAAAGGAGCCCTGTCAAATGAAAGACAGGAGTATCGTGTTCTTTCCTCAAGAATTTGTATATGAGTGGAAAAACGGTAAAGTAACGAGTGATGAATGACTTTTTCAAATAGGAAACGAGTAAAGTAATTCAATTACACATCGGACCCAGTAGTTAATTAATCAATTACTTTTTAGAAGTAACTTTCCCAACACTGTTGCCTGCAGGTGGATGCAGTGAACATACCTATACGGTGGAGC
>BSAI01001026.1:0-11466 GCA_036245035.1 Adrianichthys oophorus | reverse complement strand
ACAAACCCTGAAACGTGCACAGACATAAACCCTGAAACGTGCACAGAAACAAACCCTGAAACGTGCACAGACATATCCTGGAAAACATCCGGCTCTCTTTAGGACCCAGATGCTTGCCGCCTGCTGCAGCTGCAGTCACGTGGTTTCTTGTAAACGCAGAGGAGAAACAGTCTGTTACAGAGGGAGGTGGTCTGCTCAGCAGACACAGACGCTGGAGTTTCCTCAGGTTTCCGTCACGGTGAGTCTTTGGGAAAGTTTGAAGGTTTCCTGCTCTCATGATGAAGCTGTTGTGTCAGATCTGTGAGGAAAGCGCAGCAGACAAACGGATCACCGCTTGCGTGTAGAGATTTACTGGCTTTTGTTTTCCCGTAGTCTCTACTCCCCTGACCATCATACTTTCTGGTCTTCAGAGTATTAGGGTGTATCCAGACTGGAAAGTCCAGACCGAGTCGGCCTAATTTGTTTTGGACTGAGTCCAGAACCGTTTGTTTGGCCTGTATTCAGACTGTCTACAGGACATTTCTGTTTCTAACCAGAGCCTGTGAGGAAAGAACCATGTGACTAAAGATCTCTTCAGTCATTGGCCAGGGTTTACGAGGGCGGGGCAAAACAAGAGACAGGAATGATGGAGGTCCTGCTCTTTGGAATCCTTGTGTTAATAGTTCACCGATTCAAACTCTGTTTCACTGATCGGTGTTGAACGTCTGTATCAACGGCGGGTACAACTCTTATTCTTGCTGCTGTGGTCCGGCAGAGGCGGTTACCAAGGAGACGACGGCTGTGAAGGTGCACTGATAAGAGTTGTGACGTGAACGTTGTGTTACTGAGCCTGCATTGATCCCCGCACATTTCAGTGAGTTTCTGTGTATCATTGTCATGGTTGCTATGTTCCTACTCTGTTTAGATCCCATAATGCCCGGCTACGGTGGCCATTTTGGTTCAGTTGCTCTAAACACAGAGCCTATTAGGACTGAGGAATCTCAGACAGAACCGAAGCTCAGTCCTACTGGAAACAAACCGAGACTCCTCAAAAACTGGTCCGAGAGCGGTTCCTGGTTCCAGGCCAGGTCCAAATGTATTTGTATGAAAACGTACCGAGCATGTTGTGATCACATCAGAGTTAAACAGTTACAGTTGCTCTGGCACAAACATTCACCAAATAAATGACAGTTTAGAAAGAATCTGTTCTTGTTATTTGTTTTTTTTGTTAATATAAAATGTCATATTAATGAACTGGAGGGAAAAACAACGACCTGGGTAAACTCTCAACTAATTTAGTGAAAATGATTGTTGAAAACTATCACAACTTTCATTACAACATGTGGGAAAAACAGCTGCAACTTCCAGCTTTTCTAAAAACACACGAGATCGTGGAGGGACGGTACATCCATACGGAATATTGAGTTTGTCCTTCACGTTTCTGGATGCCGGTGCGCCGCAGGATTCTTGTTCAGGAAAACGTGAACCTTGGCTCAAAAAAGTCTGAAAAACACTGACATAAAAAACGAAACTGTTTTCTCTTCACATTCCTGCTCTGTGTTGCTTCTGAACACTGCAGTGTTGTGCCGTGGTGGAGATCCCTGCCAGAATTTGTATCCCGTTGAATGAGAGAGGACTCCCACAGCTGTCTGGTATTCTGCTCTATAAAACAAGTGCTACAGACATGAACGTTGCTTCAGTAGATATTAAACGTAAAAGACTTCTTCAAATATTTTAGACAATAATTGCAAAAGCCTGCGTGTCAGTTTCATATATCACATCTGATTCCCAAACGAACCAAACAAAGTTCTGTCTTTGGTCGTGGACCTCGCCTCCGGTTGGTCTCGCACCCCCAGCTGTTCCCAGTTCCGTCTGGATGAAGCTCATCTGCTACACTATTCAGACATGGAGATGTAGAGTTAGATAAGCTAGTTGTTCTTTAACCGTTCTAGCACATCACCTTATCATCCTGGGAGAGGATCCCTCCTTCATGTGGACATCCCTCAAGTTTCTTGGGGTTTTTTTCCCTTTCCTTATTTTTTATTTTTTCCTCACAGAGAAGGAGGGTCTAAGGTGGTTTAGCAACCAGCTATTGTTCATATTTCATGACTGACTTTATGTTCTTTTGTATAAATACTGGTGTGAGGCCCATTGACGGCTGTATTGTGATATTGGGCTAAAAATAAAATTAAATTGAATTTTTTTTTTTTTTACAGACTGCTGTCATTTAACCTTAAAAATGTGACAAAACTGCATTTAACCATGGACAAAAACATGAAAGATAAAGACATGGTTAACATCCAGCTCATGCTTTTTCTTCTGCGATGCATTTAGATACTGATGCTTTCACCACAGCGCCCTCTAGTGGTTGTTAGTCAGAAAATAAACATGTGAGTAGATTTTCTAAATAAAAAAATCACACATACGTCGTTTTGGAGTACGAGTCACAACCATTAAACCTAAATAAGACAAACGCAATAGCATTTGGTAATCAGATAACATGTCCAGATCTGTCAATGAACACAGACAATGTGCAAATTGAAAATGTTCAGTAAAAATAATGCAAGAAGAAAGATGATCATGACCCCAAAGAAATACAGAGAGACAAGAGACATCCAAAGGCGCTCAAAGACCCGACTGTGAGTGTTACAGTCACGAAGAGCGAGCTAAAGCCGATACTTGAGCTAACTGAAAAACTCGGTAGGTTTGGTTCTAAAATGAACAGCGAGACAATAGGATTGATATAACTGAGAAACAAGTGGACGACTTGGAACCACATAATGATTAATATGTAATAATAAAAAACTAAAGATAATACTAGGAATAAAATGCTAAGTATAATCGGGTTGGAGTTATATACCTTCACTTCCTCCCACTCTCTCGATTGATTGTGTGGATGCTGATGACTGTGGTGATAACTGCAATCCTAAAACATGACTTCATTGTTGTTTTGTTTATGGTCACTGTGTGTTTGATGATGTAGATGTGATTATTGGAAGTGTATGAAAAGAATACACAAAGTTTGGCAATAATAGTAAAAAAAAAAACATAAATAAACAAACAGAAACAACAATTTCTTCAACCAAGAAGCTTTGATCTGTTTTTCTGCTCGGCTGCCTGATGGAACAGGTAACATTTAAACTTTGTTCTTTTGTCTGCAGGAACATTGCTGCTCCAAATGACCTTCATGATCAGAGAGAACCAGTTCAAATATCAGAAGTTTGATGGAAAATTATATAACGAGTCGTTGTAGCACCAAATATAGATCCTAAGTGATTGAGAGACCATTTCCACCGCCGTGAGGTCAAAACAGTTTGAACATGAACGTCAGAAGAAAAAGCAAAGCTCAGAGGTGAGATGAACATCTCCAACTGTCCAGCACTCTTCTCCATGTCAGAGCTCAGCAACCTTCATTCTTCACAGGAACCAACCTGGATCTGGATCTGGATCCAGCTGTGTGTCCAACAGGAGTGACAGGTCAAAGGATTGGGTTCCTGACTTCAAAGGAATCCATTGGAGAATGAAACAGGAAGTGTTTGTTATGGATTCAACTCCCTGCAGTGTCACACAGCTGTCAGAAGGGTGCGTTTCAGCAGACTGTCTCACCGCGGATCAGTCTGTTCATGATCTGAGTTTCAACATGGAAGATAATTTGATGAACCTCCATAACAGAAGTAATAATAAAACAAATGTTTTTCCATCAGGATCCAATGGAGACCTGAATCTGAAGGCAGCTGGGTGTCCTTCAAGAGTGACAGGTCAAAGGATTGGGTTCCTGACTTCAGAGCCAGACATCCTCACATCCGTCCAGCAGTGGAACAGTAAGTGTTTGTCAGAGTTAAAGGAGGCTGGATAATAGTTCAGATGATCAATAGTTTTCAGATGAATGACTTGAGTTCTGGTTCAGTTCTTGATCTCTCTGATCAGACTCACTTGGAGCATCATGTGTGTGATGAGATCTTTTCAGTTGAGTCTTCTGACACAGAAACAAACACCAGAACAAGAAAAGTAGGGTTAGGGTTAGGGTTGTTCACTGATCACTACCTGGTGGTGAGTTGGATTCGTTGGCGGGGAAGGAGGCTGGAAAGACTTGCCAGACCCAAACGTACTGTGAGGGTCTGCTGGGAATGTCTAGTTGAGCCCTCCGTCAGGGACGTCTTTAACTCCCACATCTTCAGGCAGATACAGAGGGAAGCTGGGGACATTGAGTCAGAGTGGACCGTGTTCTCCGTGGTCTCTGCTGCTGTTCAGAGCTCTGGTCACAAGGTCTCTGGTGCCTGTCAGCAATCCCCAAACCCAGTGGTGGACACCGGTAATAAGGAATGCCATCAAGCTGAAGGAGTGTGAGCTGCGGGCTGGGCTGTTGTGGAGGCAAAAACTCTGTCCTGGGAGGAGTTCGGGGAAGTCATGAAGAAGGACCTTCTCCTGAGGAAGCAGAGGCTGAGAACTTTGGGGTGGCTGTCCATCATCCAAACTGAAGTCACCGAGGTTGTCAACAAGCCCGTTGGTGGCAAGGCACCGGGAGTGGATGAGGTCCGTCCTGAGTTCCTCAAGTCTCTGGATGCTGTGGGAGTGTCTTGATTAACACGTCTCTGCAGCATCGCATGGCAGTCGGGAACTGTACCACTGGACTGGCAGACAGGGGTGGTGGTTCCCCTTTTCAAGAAGGGGGACCAGAGGGTGTGCTCCAACTACCGGGGAATCACACTCCTCAGCCTCCCTGGGAAAGTCTATGCCAGGGTACTGGAGAGGAGAGTCCGGCCAATAGGCGAACCTCAGATCGAAGAACAACAATGCGGTTTCCGTTTTGGTCATGGAACTGTGGATCAGCTCTACACCCTGTCTAGGGTGCTGGAGGGTTCGTGGGAGTTCACTCATCCTGTCCATATGTCTCCATGTGAGCTGGAGTGTCTCACCAGTCTGTGGTCTGGAAACAGTCTCCTGCAGGCCTCATCAGTCCAGACTTTTTACTGACTTCTCTACTGATGGTGGTCATTTTCTCATCATCATCATCATCATGTGGGGAGCAGATGCATTAAGTTATGATCAGTGCAGAAGAGCAGGAACAACAATGTTCTCATCAAGAACATCAGCTGATCCATCAGGAAGGTCAACCATCTGCTGTGACCGCTTTAGGTCTGAGAGGAAAGAAAAGAGTTGGACAACTCTTGAGGACACAAAGCTCAGTCTGTGAGGATGAAGCAAACAGCTGAACTTTTCTCTGAGCTCAGTCCAGACATGAGCTCCAAACACAGCTAACGCATCATTTGGACCTTCAGATTGACTAGATCTGCTCTGTTTCCAAACTCCAGACACATTTGCTCCGATTTAGAACAGTCTGGATCACACAATCTCTGAGTGTGAAGAAGATCAGAGAGGATCTGCTCTCTGATCAGAGTTAGTCTGGAACTTCCCACTGACTGCTTTGATTGTTGTTCACTAACGTTTCTCCTTGGTGTCCACAGAGAGAAGAAGAGGAGCGGACCCCAGTCTGCAGAAAGACCCAGAGCTGGTGAGTCAGAGCCTGATCATCTGCTGATGGATTCTTCTGCAAACATCTGCTGGGGTTGTGTTGAACACTCATGAAGGAGCTTTCTTCTCTGCTCTTTCAGCAGATGTTGGTCTGCAGGAGATCTTTGGAGAACATCAGATCAGTCTGAGGAGCAGAAGTGAACATGTGGCTGAAGGACGTGAAGAAGCAGGAAGAGAAACGCTCCTCAACAGGGTCTACACTGAGCTCTACATCACAGAGGAACTGAGACCAGAGGGTCACAGCCAACATGAGGTGATGCAGCTGGAGACGACCACCAAGACCAACAAGCTCCATGACACTGCAATCAAGAACCCAGACATCTTCAAAGTCTTCCCTGACCAACACAGATCCATCCGAGTGGTTCTGACCAGCGGAGTTGCTGGAGCTGGAAAAAGCTTCTCAGTGCAGAAGTTCACTCTGGACTGGGCCGAGGGCTCGGAGAACCAAGACATCAGTGCTGTGGTTCCTCTTTCCTTCAGGGAGATGAACTTGATCAGAGACACAGACCTCAGGAAACACAAAAGCATCACACCAGTCAGTACACAAAATGCCACTGTTTTTTGAGCAAGTGCTCACCTAACCTCGGGAAACAAACTTATCTCTGTAAAGTGTTGTGTTCAAAATGGAATACATTTCTAAATGACGTATTCTTTTGAAATCATGACTAAGTGCTGATAAATGGACAGAAAGTGTTGAAATATTGTTTGTTTAACCCTGTCCAAGACGTCCCACAACCTCCCACCCCTCCATACTAATCCACTGTGTGTATTTACAAGTGCCTATTGAAGTGGTTACATTAAAGATTTACTTTTAAATAAAATACTTTACAAACACAAACAATCCATGTGAGAAAAAACCAACACATTCAAGTTAGAAAAACATAAAAGTAAAAAATACAACAGAGAATATGATAGAAACTGAGTTAAATAAGTTAATAAAAACGGAGGTATATTTGTGTTTGCTTACTTGTGCTTCCATTATTTCAATAGTTGTTTTTATTAATAAATCTGATAAAGAAAACAAACCGGAAGAACCCTTCCTATGAAACCCAGGTGCATGTGAATCAGGCTTTACTCACGGCCCCACCAACATGGTGGCATCCATAATCCAAACAAAAGATGGCGACTGAATTGACTTCCTTTTGTTGGAGCCGGGTGATGTCACACTCACTGGGTCCAGTTCTCAGATTCAGTCAAAGGCAAACCCCGACGATCTGCAGCTTCAGTCTTTGACTGCAGAAGTCCTCAGCTGTGGTTCTTCATGTGCTTTCTCAGATGAGATCTTTGACTATAACTTCTGTCGCATTCTTTACAAGAAAAGGGCTTTTTCTCTGCGTGGGTCCACATGTGGATTCGGAGATTGGAACTTTGACTAAAACTTCTTTGACATACGGTACAAGAAAAAGGCTTCTCTCCTGTGTGAGTCCTCATGTGAGATATGAGATAGGATTTGACATTAAAGCTTTTGTTGCAAACTTTACAGGAAAAGGGTTTCTCTCCGGTGTGGATTCTCATGTGGATTCTGAGAGTAGATCGAAGACTAAATCTTTTATTGCATTCTTCACAGGAGAACGGCCTCTCTCCTGTGTGAGTCCTCATGTGACTTCTCAGGTTTGAACTGTCTTTAAAACATTTGTGACATTCTTTACAGGAAAACGGCTTCTCTCCTGTGTGAGTCCTCATGTGACTTCTCAGATTAGAACTATCATTGAAAGATTTGTGACATTCTTTACAGGAGAACGGCTTCTCTCCTGTGTGAGTCCTCCGGTGGATTCTCAGGTTCGATCCATTTCTAAAACTTTTCTTGCATTCGTCACAGAAAAAGGACTTCTCTTCTGTGGGGCCTCTTCTGACAAACACATTCCCCTCTGTCAGGGTACCAGACTCCTGTTTCAGATCAAGATGCTCTTCATCCTGACCGATGCCCAGCTCCTGTTGCTCCTCTTTCATCTGTAGAGGTTCTGGTTCTTCCTGCTCTTCTTTAACCAGTGAAGGTTCTGGTTCCTCCTCTACTTCCATTACTTTTAGAGGTTCTGTTTCCCCTTTATCTTCTTTAAAATGGGATGGTTCCAGTACTTTCCATTGTTCTTTAGTCTGTGGAAGTTGCCATATCTCTTCGATTTGCTCTTTACTCTGAGAGGGTTCTAGTTCCACTTGCTCATTTAAATTCGGTGACGTTTCCGGTCCTTCACATTGCTCTTTATCTTGAGGAGGTTCTGGCTTCTCCTGCGTAACACAAGATTTCTCTGCCTGGTTGCAGACATATTCATCTTTACTCAGATAATGCCGAGGAATGTCTGCAGAGACAGAAACAAAAAAAAGCATGGTCATGTGTCTAAAAACATTCACAAACTTGACAGTTCATGCAAAACCAACAGGGTCAAAACGTTTTTAAAAATCAAATGGATGCAGTTTTTGGCTTGAAGACGTTTGTCCTCATCTGACCTCATCAGAGCGACTTCTTCAGTTCTGTCAGACTGGTGTTGAGTTAGAGTTATACATCCTCCCACTGGGGTTCCAGTCCTTTCATAGCCAACAATGTCCCTGAATGACTGAGTTGTTCCCTTTGTCGTTGAGTTACATCACCTGTCCTGGGTTTACCTCCGGATAAACACCTTGTTATATAACTCTAACTCAACACCAGTCAGACAGAACTGAAGAGGATGCTTGGATGAAAGGTGAAACGGCTTCAAGCCAAAAACTGCGTCTAGTTGAATTTTTCTTTTTTACTTTTTGATTTTATCATGACCTGGATGACTGAGAATCTACACTGACAACACAGTAGGACTTTTTAAATGTTCTTTAGAGCAGGGTATTTTTCTCTTATTTAAGAAACCCTATCATCCATCCATCTATTTTCTTCTGTTCATCCGGACCGTATCACAGGGGCTCTTTTAGGAGAACCCTGAGACATTCCTAGACAAGCCAAGAGATTGCTCTCCAGCTTGTTCTGGGTCTTCCTTGGGGTCTACATCCAGTGGGACATGCCTGGAACACCTCCCCAGGGTGGCATCCAAACCACATTCATGAGCCAGCTCAACTGGTTCCTCTTGATGTGGAGGAGTAGCAGTTCTACTGCGAGCTTCTCACCCTATCTCTAGTGGAGCGCCCAGTCACCTTACATAGGAAGCTAATTTTGGCTGCTTATATTTGGGACCTTGTTCTTTAGATCATGACCCAGAACTCATGACCATAGGTGAGTACTGGAATGAAGATCGACTGGTAATTTGAGAGCTTTGCTTTTTGATTCAGCTCCTTTTATACCAAGAGAAACTGCTACAATGACCACATTATGGCAGATGTAGCTCCAATCCAGCTGTCAGTCTTAGATCTTCGTTCACTAGTGAACACAAATTCAACTTCTCTACCAGAGGCAGGAGCTCTCCACCCACCCAGAGAAGACAAACTACCTTTTTCTGGTCAAGAACTTTATCACCTCCTTCCCCAGCAGCAGATTCCGCCTTATCAACAGGTAGTGGTCGTTGAACAGACCTGCCTGTCTTTTGGTCGGGGTGTCCAAAACACACTGCTGAAGGGTACCTGAAATGACTCAATCTCCCGTCAAGGTTGTCCTGGCACCGTGTGCACAGATCCACATCCTTGCGTTAGAAACGTAGTGTTTGCCATGGACAAACTGTGACGAGCACAGAAATCCAACAACTAAACACCAGGTTGAAGTCAGGTAGACCATTCCTCCAATCACACCTTTCTATGGGTCACTTTTGTTACCCACATAGGCATTGAAGTTCCCAGGAGGACAATGAAGTCCCCTGCTTGGGCACTCTGCCGTATCCCTCCATTAGATACCTAGAAGGGCAGGTACTCAGAACTACTTTTCAGCCAAACCCCCGGTGAAGAGACAATCCTCTCCTCCTCCAGCAACAACTACAATATTTGTTGGTGAAGGTTCTCATTCATCCAGGTGACGCTGTTTTGAATCATAGCAACTGGACTTTGAATCTTCTTGAAATGTTTCACTACTCATTTAAGTGGCTTCATCTGCTGGTCTGCCCCAAAGGCCCCACACCCAAAAAAAGAATATAGTTGATGCAGTCCAGTGAAGTGAAGAATGCTCAGAGCTGAACATTGGAGAAGCAAAAGAGCCATTATACAAGGGAACGTACTAAGACGGAAGAACCAGTTTCTGCTGTTTATTCTCACTTAAGAGACAAAGGACACTCATTCGAGGACCAAAGTGTACAAATATTTGACAGAGAAGATAAATGATTTGAAAGAGGGGTCAGAGAAGCAATTAAAAGTTAAAACCCTTCAAATGGAAAGGCATTCATTTTGTTTTCTCTTGTTTGCTTCCTTTTAATGAACCATCAACATCCAGGAATGGGGGTGTCCCACCTGGAGGATACAATTGTGGAACTGAACCCAGAACCACTTGGACAGATGAAGTCAGTTGGATAAGCGGCGAACATTTCAAAGAAAAAGATTTTAAATCTATGAGCTATGATTCAATCTCAAGACTACAATGCTAGTTGACTCAGTTGGGGGCCCACACCAGCCAACCGGCTCTCACCATGAGCAACTCTAGAACGGTAAAGATTCCACCTTAAAAATGTATGTTTCAGATCCCAATCTGTGCATGGAGACGAGCCAAACTATATCTAACCGGTACCCCTCAACCTCCTGCACCCAGGCTCTTCCCAGAGTTTTGATGTTCCAAGTCCAAAAACTCCCATTCCATGACTCAAGATATGGCTGCTGAGACACCAAATAATAATAAAAATAATAATAATAATGATTCATTTTATTTATATAGCGCTTTTAAAGACAATCAAAGACGCTTCCAAGAACAAAATAATTACAATAAGATAAAAACAATAATGAGAGACATACAATATAGAGAGCAAATACAAATAATAAAGGTAAAAATTAGAGGTTAAAAGTAGTTTTAAAAAGATGGGTTTTAAGTGTTTTAAATAAATAAAGGTCAGTACAATCCAGGATGTGTTGAGGTAGATTGTTCCAAAGGGTGGGAGCAGCAATGGAGAAGGCTCTGTCACCCCAAGTTTGGAGCTTGGTCCTACACGGTAGGGACAGGAGATTTGCTTCAGAGGAATGAAGAGAGTGACATGGGGTATGACGGTGGAGCAGATCAGTAATATAGGATGAGGCCAAGTTATGGAGGGCTTTAAAAGTGATAAGAAGTGAATGCGCTGATTGATGGGGAGCCAATGAAGGTTCTGGAGGACTGGTGTGATGTGGTCCCGGGAGCGGCTGTGTGTAAGGAGGCGGGCAGCAGAGTTCTGAATGTACTGGAGTTTACTGAGAGTTTTGCAGGATGCACCATATAGAATATGGTTGCAATAGTCTAAGCGGGATGTAATGAAGGCATGAATGAGTGTTTCAGCAGCAGAGATAGACAAGAGATGAGTGAATACGAGCAATGTTTTTAAGGTGGCAAAAAGCAGACCGGGTTATTAGATTAACATGTTGTTCAAATGTAAAGTTGATGTCAAAAAGAACTCTAAGATTACGGATGACAGGTGACGGAGAAAATGTGGTGTTCAAAATGGGTCAAAAATGAAAAAGGAAATTAGGAAGAGATTTAGTGATGCTTTTCGGACCAATTATGTCTGTTTTGTCACAATTGAGTTTGAGAAAATCTTTTTGCAATGACTTGATGTCCGTTAGACAGTGAGAGTAGAGTGAGCTAAGGAGGTGATGGATTTGGTGGAAATATATAATTGTATGGCATCAGCTGAAACCAGGACAGATCGGAGCCAGTGATATTAAAACAGTTTTCAAGATGGGAGAGGAGAATGGAGTGGCTAATGGTGTCAAATGCTGCAGTAAGATCCAAGAGAATGAGGATGGAAAACTGACCAGAGTCAGAGGAGAGAAGAATATCATTAGAGACTTTCAGCAGAGCAGTTTCAGTGCTGTGTTGTTGATGAAAGCCAGATTGAAAAGGTTCAAACAGATTATTGGAATCAATATGGG
>BSAI01000953.1:0-13839 GCA_036245035.1 Adrianichthys oophorus | reverse complement strand
GACCCGGTCCCGGATAAGCGGAAGAAAATGGATGGATGGATGGATGGATGGATGGACTACAGGAGTGGTTGATCTCATTTTAACATTTTTTCTTCCAGTAACATCCATTGTAGTTCTTTACATGAAAGTGTTTGTGGTGGCAGTGATTCAGGCCCGTTCTATGCGTTCTCATGTTACATTTGTCTCTGTTCATCATCCAGTTAAAGTGAAAGCAAAGAAATCTGAGCTGAAAGCAGCCAGGACTCTTGGTGTTCTTGTTTTGACATATTTGTTATGTTTCTGCCCATTGTACAGTTATACTTTTATAGACATTAATTTGACTGACACGTCTAATGTGTACTTGTTGACTGGTCTGTTTTATATAAATTCCTGCTTAAACCCAGTGATCTACACCTTATTTTACCCCTGGTTCAGGAAAGCTGTAAAAATCATCATCACTCTGCAGATACTGAAGCCTAATCCTGTGAGACAAACATGCAGTAGATAGACTGTGGAGTTACTGAGGCAACATCCTATTACATGGAATTACTTCCATCACTGTTGGGAATGAGCTGCATTTATTTAACTTTTTTTTTTTTAACAAATCAGAGAGAAGATTGTCTGCATAAATGTCAGGGCAGGGTCGGGCAAATACTTTTTTTTGTAGACAGACAAGCAGGACAAACAAAATAATGTGTAGGGCCGGTCCAAAAAGTTGAATTCTATTCATCATAATTGTATTTCTTTTTGAAAAGCAGCTGACATCATTGTTAAGAAAAGGTTGTTGGGCTGTGGATATTGTAATTAGGCAAATCCATGGGAAGTTTCCTTACAAATAAATGTCATTTATTCAATCATTGTTCGTAAAATTTTTACAAACAGTACAATTTTCAATCAGTGTTACATTCATCCTCAAAAAAAAAGCATTCTGGGTTTGATATACTGCTGGAAAGAGAGTTTTAGCTCCAAATCATACACCATCATTTAATAATAATTGTCATCAATCATTATTAAAAGTTCAGTGAAAGGAGGTGTCCCAGTTCACTGCTATTTAGTGAATATGCATGCCTACATTTGTTGTCAAACTGCCTCACTTGCTGTTTTTATTGTTCAGTGAGATAAATCTTGTCTTGACTTGGGTTTGATAACTTCATCAAGAGACAATCTATACCTGAGTTTGTCACTCATAATCACTAAGAAGTTTGATCACATACAGTATACAAAAAAGAAGCAACATCTTGTGAGCATTTCTTCTAATGTTTGTAATTTTCTTGTTCCTGAGCAGATATTTTGATTTCACTTCCTCTGCCAATATAACATCAGACTTCAGGTCATCTAGTTCCAACCAAACAGCATGCACTCTACAGTTAAAGAGAGTACTGATCTGCAGTTGGATTGAAAGAAACAATATTCTAGTTGAGTTCTTACCATACTATGAATTTTATGAACAAAGAGGCCCTTTCCCTTTAGAGTGGCGTTTGGTGGCATCTGAAAGTTGTCTGTAATTCAAAGCACATGTACTGTAAGAATGAAGTGAAATACCTCAATTACAACATCAAAAATATAATTGACTTTTAGCACTGACTAGGGTTGGGCACTGATTGGGTTTTATTCAGTTCTGGTGCCAAATAAATTCTTTTGTTTTGGTTCCTATTCGGTGCTTTAGTATTAAAAATAATTTCTGTCTCTTCCTAAATCCACAGCGGAACAGCAAAAAACAGGGGCCTGGTGCCTGAAGCTTTTTCTTTCCCCCATTCTTTTCATATTCTTTTAAATCGTGCACCATGGGTGTTCACAAACACATCAAAGTCAAAATGTTGTGTATACGCTCTCATTCCACATGGGCAAGCTTTGTTTTGCCCAGTCAGTCACCTGTCTTATATAAGCCCGGCCACTATCGCAGAAAAGGCAAAAGGCTTGGCTATAACTTCAAATTACTGAAAAAGTAAAAGTGATTAACATGTCCTGGCTAAGACAAATAGACCTCCACTGAAAATAAGCTCCGAATTGAGGAACTGAATGCAGCAACTTCTCTCGGTTCAGGTAAAACTGCGTAAGTCGTAACGGTTCTTACTTAGAACTAAAATTTCAGTGCCCGACCCTAACACTGACACACTCAAGACTTGTTGACTTTATTCACTTTGTTTCACATGTATTTCAAAAGGCCAACAATTTTACCAGTAAAATTTGGACGACCATTCATTGTGACACCTGCCCATTACAGACCCAGAGTATTAATGCATGCATTTGCCACTGTGAACACTTGTGCACTTGTTCCCCTCCCGTTCATTGACAGCACTGACATTTTTGAAGTCTCTTATTCCACAAACAGTAGTAACAGAACTGTGTCATGGAATGCCATAAAATAATACAAATATTTTTTCGCTTAGGGCCCAATGCAGCCCAGGGTCGGGCCTGCCAGAGGTGTATAAAATCAAGCCCTCAAGCATGCAGACTGTTTTCACAAACATTTGTGAAAGAATGGGCCGCTCTCAAGGTGCATGCACACTGGCCGCATCGACTCGCGTGCCCGCGACCACTTTTAATGAAAAGTCAATGCAAATGCGCGCACACCAGAATTCTTGGCCACCGCCTCTGGAACGCACATTTGCGCGCACAAATCTGGCACGCATCCACCGCACACTGAATCTTCAAACCATTGAAGATTTTCACGTACGATCGCAGCAACGCAGCACTGTGACCAATCAGGGATTCGGAGTTTGGAGTGGCATGTGAGTAGCGTCCGCTTCAAAAAACGGAAGTGCCAACTGTTGTAAACATGATCACGAAAGCGATATGAATATTTGCGCTTTGTGCCTGGTTGGGTTAACATGACTCCAATACGGACATTTAAAGGAACAAAGCTGTGAAAAGAAAAAGCCTGGAGCAAGATTTGTGGATTTACACCGCTTTGACTTTTTCACTTTGAGCATCTACCTATTGTAGGTGGCGGAAGAGTGCTGGTAAACAGTAAAACCACAAACAAAGAGGAACCCTCTCCCTGTGTGACCGCGCTGGGTTGGTGTGGATGGCACCTGCAGACCTCGTGTTCGTGAACCCACGTGTTGCACGTTCTTGAACACACCACACGTGGCCGGTGTGTTTGAAACTACAGGAGCTCAGTGAAATCCAGTGTGGAACTGTCATAGGATACCACCTGTGCAACAAATCAGTTTGTGAAGTCACCTAGTGATGGCGAAATCGACGCCTTGTGCAGAACTGACCAACTTCAACCCAACAGAAATAGTGACATGCTATGCTGTTGATCTTTTTTTCCATTATCCAATTTCTGAGGTTTCCCAGTGGCATAGACTTACAGAGGTGATAGGAAGCTGCAGTGAGAAGGGAGGATTTTGTTGGAACAGAGTTCTCCAGGCTCTGCATGAGCACTTCAAGCCAGAGGACTTTGAGGGGACAGCGGAGATTGTTAGGCTGAGAGAGGATGGAATCCTGTCTGTCTTCAACTTTACATCACCACTCCAAAGGGTTTGTGTATTTATCGCTTTAGTTATTTTATATATGTCCTCCATTATGAGATTTAAAATGCTACAAGAGCATGTTCAACACGCTGAAAACGTGATTTTCATTGGAGTGGGTCTTTTGAAGTAGATTTCCAGGGTTCTATATAGTTGGGCTCCCCTCTAGGCACAGTCTGGACTCTGAAACTCAGTCCCTCAAGAGGGGTGGGAGTGTCTCCCACTCTGGAGTTGCACATGGCGAGAGGCTGGTGTGAACTTGCTCGTGAGCCCCCAGCTCAGCTGCCAAGTGTTGGAGTTCACCCCGGTGGACGAGAGAGTCGTTTCCCTTTGCCTTCTGGTGGAGTACAGGGGTCTGACTGTGCTTTCAGCTTACGAGCAAACAGCAGTTCGGTGGGAGAGGCAAAGAAGAACCCATGGATCACTGTGACTGAGCTGCAGAGATGCAGTTGGAAGATGTGAGAAAGTTGTAGAAAGTCAACCATCACTGCAGCCCTCCACCAGTCGGGGTTTTATGGCAGAGTGGCCCGACAGAAGCCTTTCCTCAGAGCAAGACACATGAAAGCCCGAATGGAGTTTGCTAAAAAAAACACCTGAAGGACTCCAAGATGGTGAGAAATAAGATCCTCTGGTCTGATGAGACCAAGATAGAACTTTTTGGCCTTAATTCTAAGCGGTATGTGTGGAGAAAACCAGGCAGAGCTCATCACCTGTCCAAAACAGTCCCAACAGTGAAGCATGGTGGTGGCAGCATCATGCTGTGGGGGGGTTTTTCAGCTACAGGGACAGGACAACTGGTTGCGATCGAGGGAAAGATGAATTCGACCGAGTACAGGGATATCCTGGATGAAAACCTTCTCCAGAATGCTCAGGACCTCAGACTGGGCTGAAGGTTCACCTTCCAGCAATAACCCTGAACACACAGCTAAAATAACCAAGGAGTGGCTCCACAACAACTCTGTTCTTGAATGGCCCAGCCAGAGCCCTGACTTAAACCCAATTGAGCATCTTTTTTGTTTTTTGTTAAAAAGTCGCATATTGTTGTATCAAATTTACCCAGTAAACAAAAGTGTGATTAATCAGATTAATTTTTTTAAACGATTGACAGCACTTATAGATAGATTTTTTTTTCTTTTTCTCTAGTTGATCTTAAATTGTATTGAATTGTCAAAGACAAGGGTTCACACTAAACTAAGGCTTCCCTGTACCATGACACTTTTGTTTGACAGTGTTCCTTTTTTACTGAATCAGAGAGGCCCCACAGTGGAGGAGCAGAGACAGGGTACAGGCTGATTTATAAATATGTAAAAAAAAAAAATAAACACATGTGGAGACATAATCAAGCATTAGGCTTCATTTTAATGTGTTCAACTTGGGTCTATATTTGTTCAACTCTCAGCCAAAGTTAAAGAAAAAAGTGTTATTTTCAAAGATCTTTTCCTTTTGTAGGATATAAAAACAGCTATGTAATTGTGAATGTATGACATTTATGGAACACATATATTACATATTTCATTTGTGCATAATAAAGTGTAAATAAACACCTTATGTAAAAATTTCTGTTTGTTGCATTTCTTCTTGAACGTGGCGAACAGCAAGTCAGCAAAACTATGTCCAGCCTCAAAGAACACAGAGTACCACATTTTTTATTACTGCAAATCAAAGTATATAACTTGTCAGCAACAGAGATGCTATCTTGGTAGATTAACTTGGTTGTTGAAACTATTGGATTTTATGGTATGCTGACTGCCAGTTAGTTCACAGTCTTTTTAGAGCAGGGGTTCTACAGCAGCTCCAGTATTATGCTGAGAAACCTAGACCCACTTCATGCTGATGACCTGGATCTGGTGGGATTTACCTAGGAAAAGCTACGATAACAGGTTAGCTGGAAAACATGCATGATGTTGGCCCGTGAGGCTTGGAGTTTGACACCTGTGCTCTACAGCATGTTTGTCTCACAGGAGCCTGGCTGTAGAATCTGCAGGGTGATGATGAGTTTAATCGCTTTTCTGAACCATCTATAAAAAAAAGCATATAACACTGGGTTAAAACAGGAGTTTGAAAAAAAAAGAAAAACAAAAAAAAATGCAAATGAACTGCTGGTGATCTTAACTTCAACAAGTGAGTAACAGTAATAAGGGCAGAAACATAAGAGATAAACAAAGACAAGAATGCCAAGAGTCCTGGCAGCTTTCAGCTCAGATATCTTTGCTTTTGGTTTTACTGAAAACTGCAGTGAAGCTGCTGTAACTTGAGAGCACATAACTCGAGCCTGAGACAACGCTACCACAAACACTCGCGTGTACAGAACCACAATGAGAGTTATTGAAAATATGAAATTTAAGATAAGGTCAACAATGCTGGCAACATAGTCAACGGTAAGGTCACATCTACCAAAGCAAGACTTACTTCTGCCTGGTTGAATCAGTTGATCTCTGACATAGAAAATGCTGGATAAAGCAGACAAGAACCAACACAGAAAAACCCATCTTTTAGCTTTTGCTGATGTGATTCTGGTGGAATAATGCAGAGGGCAACAAATGGCTGTGTAGCGGTCAAGTGATATAAGAACAATATTTCCATTTGAAACACAAAGTAAAAGTGAAACCACAAACATATATAAAGAACAAGTTATTTCTCCAAGTAACCAGCATGCTGTGTTTCTAAGGATTTCAACCGGCATCAGAAGCAGACCCACAAGAAAGTCTGAGACAGCCAGAGAGAGGAGGAAGATGTTAGTGGGAGTGTGGAGCTGCCTGGAAGAAAAAGATGAAAACAAAGATTACACAATAAAATAAGTTGAATAATACACATTTTAGAATACAAAGGCAATCCTTTGTTAAAATCTAAAAGTTAAGTAGAGTAGAAAAGTTAATCTGTGCCTGAAGTGGGAGACAGAGATAATAACGAGCAGGTTCAAAACTACAGTAGTCAAAGAGAGGCAGGACATCAGGATGCTCAGGAGCACAGATTTGGTCCAGTGGAGCATTGGCTTCCTGCAGGAGCTGTTGAGCAGTTGTGGAAAGCAGAGTTGATTTTCATTCTTCATCTCCATTATCATCTGCAGTTCTCTGACCAGTGGTGCTGAAAAGAACATTTATAGTCTGTTTCTCTGATATCCCTCCTCCTTTTCAATCTTCAGAGAAATCTACTGAAACTTCTTGTATGTATGCGCATACGAAGCCACATGGGATTCCTGTGATTACTGTGAGGGGAAAACACAAACAGCATTCAGCACATGATCAAAGCAGAACTTTTCCAAAACTTCACTCCGGAAAAATGCAGCAAACATCAGCAAATGACCCTGAAGCAGCCGGAGCGCAGACTGAAGGACATGCTGATGTAGTGGAGCGAAGGACAAAGCATCACAATAAACTCACGCTTTGTGATCTGGGAAATGAACCGGGCAGTGATCCCATAAATGGATATTGGAACTTTAGCTGATTCCTGAGGATCTGAGGAACGTTCCCACATCTCTGCAGTGCAGGGCCACAGTGCTGGTTTACAGTCTTCGGCCAGCCCCTGTCATCGTGGGTGTGGGGCACCAGGTGGACGTTCAGTGTGCCAGGCTCACCACCAGGTCCGGCCAGCGGCCACTAACACTAGGCATCAACGGCAGCCACCAGGCCCAGGTTTCACCAACAGCTAACAGCTTCACCAGCAGACACTAGGATATCTAGCTTTCCCTATGACTCAGGATCATTGCCTGTATGATAGAACTGGACTGAGTGACCCCTTCCCCCTCACATTCCAAACAGGAAGTACCTGCTGCTCCAAGAAGCTAAAATTCCATAGATTTTATTGAAAAAAACAAAACAAAAAACAGTTATTACTTAGTCATTATATTTGTCAGATAACCATTCTTGCTCTGATACCTTTTTCTTAACAGCTTCTTGCTATAACTATTTTTTTCATGACATTTTTTTTTTTCATTGCAAGTTATTTAAGTAGTAAACTGACCAACCAGATGCCTCGGTAAAAGCTTGTGGTGCCCGCTGGCCCCCCATTTCAAAAGTTGACAAACTTTTCTCCCAAGCCGGCTTTCAGTGGAAGGGGTGTGGACTTTGAACAAAATGTACTCTTGACTGGCGACACTGGAAATGTTGACTGACTTGGACCAATCACTGTCATCTGGCTCCAACATGGCGATGTCCATATCGCGGAAAAATAGCGACTGAGTTGGCTTCATTTTGCTGGAGCTAGAAATAAAGCGTATTTTATGGGTGATGTCACCCTCGCTCAGCCCAGTTCTCTATATACATCAAATGCTCAGGATCCAGAAATATCAGTGCAGCTCTGGATGAAGGATGGAAGGGTCTGTTGGGAGCCCAGAAACTCCAAGACCTTTTGTGTACACACATTGGTTAAAGGGAAACAAGTCACAGGTATGGATGATTACCTCAGCTGCCATTTGATCCCTTTTGTATCAGCTTGTGTGCATGTTTTTGGAACAAAGTCATCAGGTTATGTAAAATTTTGAACAGGATCATTTGGATATCCTCTGTTATCATTAACATTTTCAAAGGGTAAACAGCATATTTTGCCAATAAACTGAATCACACAACCAGTGACCACTGTATGAGTGGAAAAAAAAGATTTTGTGTTATCTTTCATTTTCTATGAAAAATAACCAAGAAATCATCGATTCTTTCAGGGTACGAAAAATTATGAGCACAACTGTACTTGTATACATTTATTATTGGTCAAATTCTCTCCCAGGAACATGACACTGGAATACGTTCCACAGTGGTTATAAAGTAAAAGAACAAAAATAGAGAGGGACATGTGGTGCAGAATAATAAATGATATATGTCACTAACACATAGAGAAAGGTAGAAAAGGGGAGGGGCTAAAAGGTTACAATAGATACAAAAGTGCTTGATCCTCAGTAAGAAGAAAGATTTTCTTTTTTAGTATGGAGCCTCAAGTGGGAGTAGACCTGTGCTTCCCACAACTCTCAAACTCCTCATGCAGGAAGCCAAAATCTGCTTTATCTGAAGCTGTACTCCTGCGCTTCCTCCTGTTCTCCATCCCTCTGATCACTGTGGCTCTGAACTTATTGGTCATCGTTGCAGTCTCTCACTTCAGGCAGGAGCAGCTTCTTTGCTAATGATGAATTCATGCATTTGGAGCAATATTTCACTATTTGCTTAACTGGACTTTTATTTTCACTGGATGTGCTTTGCTGCTTTTTTTTTTTTTTTTTACTTTTTTTTACCAGTTCTTGTAAAATTCCAATCATATTTGTTCTTGATTGTAGCATGCAGGACTGTTGGTTTCATCTGCTCCTCTGTGTCCCTGCAGGCAGCTCCACACTCCCACAAACATCCTCCTCCTCTCTCTGGCTGTTTCGGACTTCCTCGTGGGTTTCCTGCTAATGCCAGGAGAAATCCTCAGAAACACAGCCTGCTGGTTTCTTGGCGATCTCATGTGCTCTTTGTATAATTATGTTTCATACATAATTACCTCCACCTCAGTAGGAGACATGGTTCTCATATCAGTTGATCGGTATGTGGCGATCTGTGACCCTCTGCATTATCCAAGCAGAGTGACTGAAAGAAGAGTTAAAGTGTGTGTCTGTCTGTGCTGGCTCTGCTCTGCTCTCTACATCAGTGTTATTGTGATGAGTGATCTCACACAGCCAGGCAGGTACAATTATTGTCATGGAGAATGTGTGATTACTGTTGATTATATTGAAGGAACTATCGACCTTGTTGTAAGCTTTATTGTTCCAGTTTTAGTGATCGTGGTTCTGTACATGAGAGTGTTTGTGGTGGCCGTGTCTCAGGCTCGTGCCATGCGTTCTCATGTTACAGCCGTCACACTGCAGCTCTCTGTGGCTGCAACGACAAAGAAATCAGAGCTGAAAGCAGCAAGGACTCTGGGAGTTCTGATGCTCGTCTTTTTGACATGTTTCTGCCCATATTACTGTGTCTCTCTAGCAGGTGATGAGTTGCTCAGCGACTCTTCTGCATCATATTCACTCTTTCTGTTTTACTTGAACTCCACTCTAAACCCAGTGATTTATGCTATGTTTTACCCCTGGTTTAGAAAAGCAATGAACCTCATTGTCACTCTGCAGATCCTGCAGCCTGGCTCTTCCGAAGTAAACATGCACTGACTATGTTAACGTACACATCAATGTTGATCTCTTCAGACTTAGTTCATTTCCTTAATTACACATGACCAGAAACTTCTTTTCGTTTTTGTAATGTGTATTGGTCATAAATATTATGGAAAACGGAAATACAGATTGTATTAATATTATTGTAGCTTGTAAAGATTCAATCATCCACATTAGTATGGGAGTTAATGAAATAATCAAATAATGAAAATGGCCTCACTCGTCTGTAATTAAATGAAATTAATCCCAATATTTCTAGAAGATCTTGAGCTTAACAGGCTAAATTGCTTTCTTAGGCCAGTTTTATTTAGTTTTTTTTTTTATGTGATTTTTAGAGAAACCTAAAATGTGTTCATCTGTTTTCAAAGAATTACATTATAATTATTTAAATAAAAGATTTCTGTATCGGTAACACATTAGGCATAAAATTACTCATCTTAACAATTCTTTCGCATGTTTAAGTAATAAATGTATCTAACATTTTTGATCAAATTTAAATAACTCAATGTTGTTCTTCACCTAGTCGAACCTGATGTTTTGAATAGTAAATATTTAAAAATGCTTAGAGGAGACTGGGGTTGGTTGTCACAATTTTTACTTATCATGCATTGCTCATACTCAAAAAAATCTTTCAGGAGTAATTCCTGCATGAAATGAAAGCTTAAAGTCTTGTCTTTAAATGTGTATCTGTTTTGCTTGTAGAAGTCTTGTAACAAGAAGTAATAAACCATCAAAGACATCTGACACAATGTGACAACCAACACCAACCCGAGGTTGGTTGTCCCTATAGAAGTTCAATATAATTTCAGTTATAAATTATGGTTTTAAAAGATTATGTGTACCTTTTTTGTTTTTAATGCTAGAAACTGCAGTTTTAAAGTTTTTATCACGGATACCACCCCTATGATAGTTGTTATCAATGCCCATAATGTTTAAATAATTGGATTAAAGGAGGTGATCAGCTACTTGAATCGTTTTCTGTTTTTGTACATAAAACCTAACAATTTTAGTACAAAAAAATCCTTGTTATCATTTCCTAATGTAAGTTGCCTAAAAACAAATAAAAAACAAACAGACGTGCAAACAGCCTAAAAAGACCTACGTATCCAATTTTCTTAACTATATTGAAATTGTTAATATGAATTGGGATCTTAAAAAGTAAACATATTAAAACATCTAGGAACATCATCGTCTGTAAGGGAGGAAACTGTAAAACTCTGATAAGCAGGAAACCCTGCACGCCACAGACTGGGATTCTTTCATTCACAGTTGTGAAAAATGTTTGTAAGTATGTACAATATCACTGTCTGCACACACAGTTGGAAAAAATTGTAAAGGTTTGGTGACATGTGACAACCAACCCCGACTGACTTGACAAGCATGATAAGCCAGCTGCTACATGGCTTTCACTGGATAGCTAAAAGATGACTCAAAATAATGCTTTTACTTTAGGCTTTTTAATTAGCGGTTTGTTTTTGATTTACTGATAGCCTACAAGTTCTCAACACAAAAACATGAAAATTTACTTTTACCCATGAAAATTAAAAATTGTGACCTCACCTCAATGTTTTGTGTCTGGAATGAGCATTGTGACAACCAAACCCGGTCACCCCTACATGTTTTTCTTCCTCATAAACAAAAAATGTTGGATATTATTGAAACTATTTCAGTATGTTTTGATTTCGTTTTAGAACATAGCAGAATGGTTATTTTACCAGTGCTCTGAATTTGAGGTTCACAGCTGTGGCAAAGGAGCGGAGGTCAGAAGACAGGCCAGGGTCAAGATTACCATGAAGGCAACAGGAATAATAATGCTCAGATTGACAGTAGAAATACAAGTCAAGACTTCACATAGAGTGAAGAGAAGAGCAGGCTTAAATACAATATACTGATGAACTGGAACGAGAAACAGCTGGTGGGGAAATGAGTCAGAGAGCACTGCCTGATGGGAGTTGGAGTGAGCAAGGTGCTGATGCAGTCAATACTCGGGAGAGGGCTCCCTCTGATGGTTGGAGGAGATGGATGGTTGATCCCTGACAACACCTTCCTTTCAACAATCAGCAACATCTTTTTTTTTTTTTTTTAATACCATGTGCGATTCAGCAGGAACCACCGACGCGCATGAAGAATGGTTCTGCACACTCCCACATAATTTTCACTTTTTCAGTTACAGTGATGGAACCTCAGAAACAGATACACATTTTTTTGTTTTTAGCACTGTATGATGAACTTTTGAAGCACACACATTCACTTATTCTTGTTCTGATGACGATTCCCTTGTAAAGTTTTGCCACTTATCATTAGCCTCATTTCCACTGAGCGGTCCGGTATTTTAAGCGTTACCATTGTAAAATGGACCCATAAAACAGTACCGAACCATACCTCTTGGGGGGCCCCCATCAGTTATAGGTCAACTGGAAAGTGGAACGGAATGGTTGGGCCAGAGTCATTGTAGCCACCTGTTGATTGGCAGAAAGAAATGACAATGTCATCTAAGCAAACATTTCCAACGTTTCTAATTACGGTGGAATTCCTCTTAGCCGCCCGCAATCTTCTTTCAAACAACATTAAATTCCTGTTATACACGATGTGCCAGAAGTAAAGAAAAAAAACAAGCTGCTGGATGACCAGTCGTCACACTACATTGACGCAATGACACACAAAGGGTCTACACCACGCCTGCGCTGTGAAAACAAACCACTCGGTGGAAGCGAGGCTTGAATGAGTGCAAACATTCGCCAGAATTAACTGGACTGTACCGGACTACTCCTTACCATACCGGACCGCTCAGTGGAAACAAGGCTCTAGTAGCTTCATCAAACTGACAGGTGCTGGGCGTACCACATAAATCCTCCAGGTGGGTCACCCACATTCCTGCATGTGGATGGCCTTATTAAGGGAACAAAGAGGAGAACCAAAGAACAGTAAAGGTGAAAGGCATCTTCTCTTGAAATCCTTCCTGTCAAAACACTGGTTCACTGTGTTTGGTTTCACCAAGTCGTAACTTCTTTCTGAGAAAGAAGTATTACCTTTGGGGCAAGTGTTGCACACTTTAAATGAATAGCACACTACTGAACATTTTGTGCGTTTTAATCATGGGTTCTCTAAGGTACAGCAGCGTATGCAAACACATACAGGTGTTTTCTCTTGAAACAAACTCTCTTTGCGCCTCAAAATGCCGTTCCTTGTCTCTCATGCACACTGCTCTGCGCGCTCCTGCATGACGTTACTCTTCCTTGACGGCACTAGTTCCACCTGCTGGTCGTTTATGGTACTACAACATTTGTAATAAACCCACAAAACTAAACAGTTTTAACATTACACAAGCCGGCCCTGGTGCAGCGGAGAAGTGGTCAACATCTGATCGGAAGATTGTAGATTTTATTCCCACCTTGCCCGCCTATGTGTCAAAGTGTTCTTGGGCAAGACACTGAGCCCCACACTGCCTCTGGTGGAAGGTTGGCGCCAGTGTTAGGCACCGGAGCCACCATCAGTGTGTGAATGTGTGTGTATGGGTGAAAGGGACTGTGACTGTAAAGCGCTTTGGGCTTTCAAGGACAGTAGAAAAGTGCTATAGAAGTAAACGCCATTTACCATTAACCTATATAGCAAGTAAAAATACAGATACAAATAAAAAAATCAATCTAGTACTGTAGTCATAGAAGTATCAATTAAAAAAAGCACAGATACAAAGAGGATTAAGTTGGTAAAAAAAAAGGTATCAAATCAATCAGGAAGTAAGTAATCAATCATTTTCTGTTAAATTTAATCCGTTTCTCTGACCTAAAGGCATTTTCCTCCACCTGCTGATCTCACTATCTATTCGTCATGGGCCAAAGTTGAATTATTGATTGGTTGACAACGAGTCTTCTTTAATTAGTCTTCTTTAGTTTCGGTATTTGAACACTCGATGTGGCGTAACACCCAAATCAACAGCAACTGTACATTGACCTAACATTGAAACTGGATGCCCCTGCCAAGTGAATCACATTCGGTGTGAATGCCACATAAGACATTCATGGCAAGTGTCCTTAGTGAAAGGCAAGAAAAATTCTCCACTAATAGTGAAAAGCCTTTTAGTCTTAAAAATAGGCACCAAGAATGAGTGAATTTACATTTATTGATGTGTTGGCCTTTAATGAATTAATTAAATAAAAAAGAAACTGACAAATACTTTATTGTCCCAGTGTATTACATCGATATATTCTTTAAATAATGAGTGGGTAACTTAGTACGGTGGCCGACACAGCTCACAACACA